>CM053035.1:211758475-212025975 GCA_028564925.1 Lithobates sylvaticus | reverse complement strand
TCAGCTCCATGGTCAGCTCCATGGTCAGCACTATGGTCAGCACTATGGTCAGCTCCATGGTCAGCACTATGGTCAGCTCCATGGTCAGCTCCATGGTCAGCTCCATGATCAGCTCCATGATCAGCTCTATGGTCAGCTCCATGATCAGCTCCATGGTCAGCTCCATGATCAGCACTATGGTCAGCTCCATGGTCAGCTCTATGGTCAGCTCTATGATCAGCTCTATGATCAGCATTATGGTCAGCACTATGGTCAGCTCCATGGTCAGCTCTATAATCAGCTCCATGGTCAGCACTATGGTCAGCTCCATGGTCAGCACTATGGTCAGCTCTATGGTCAGCTCTATGGTCAGCTCCATGGTCAGCTCCATGGTCAGCTCCATGGTCAGCTCCATGGTCAGCTCCATGGTCAGCTCTATGGTCAGCTCCATGGTCAGCTCCATGGTCAGCACTATGGTCAGCTCCATGGTCAGCACTATGGTCAGCACTATGGTCAGCTCCATGGTCAGCACTATGGTCAGCTCCATGATCAGCTCTATGGTCAGCTCTATGATCGTTAGCGGCTAGGATTGCCGACCATCAGCTCTAAAAAAAACGGTACTGGGAGCAGCTGCATATCATCCCACTATAACTGCTGAAACTCCAACAACAGAAGTGGTTAAAGTTATTTTTATATCTTTTTTTTTTACTTTTTTTTTTTTTTTCTCTTTACAAAAATAAAACATTTATTATAGGCTGTTCCCATGATACTCTGCTGAGTGTACTGGGCTTCTAAGAAGAAATATCACGCCATTTCCAGGCATTTGATGCATCTGGTGATAAAAAAACTGCTTTGGGAAATTGAAACTATAGAAGAGTTTGTTTAAAACTTTCCAGAATAAGTTAGGATTTGCGCATACAGTCAGGTCCATAAATATTGGGACATGGACATAATTCTAATCTTTTTGGCTCTATTCACCACCACAATGGATTTGAAATGAAACCAACAAGATTTGCTTTACCTGCAGCTTTTCATCTTTAATTTGAGGGTATTTACATCCAAATCAGGTGAACGGTGGAGGAATTACAACAGTTTGTATATGTGCCTCCCACTTTTTAAGGGACCAAAAGTAATGGGACAGTTGGCTGCTCAGCTGTTCCATGGCCAGGTGTGTGTTATTCCCTCCTTATCCCATTTACAAGGAGCAGATAAAAGGTCCAGAGTTCATTTCAAGTGTGCTATTTGCATTTGGAATCTGTGGCTGTCAACTCTCAATATGAGATCCAAAGAGCCGTCACTATCAGTGAAGCCATCATTAGGCTGAAAAAAAAAAAAACTCATCAGAGAGATAGCAAAAACATTAGGTGTGGCCAAATCAACTGTTTGGAACATCCTTAACCACTACAATACCAGGCACTTTCACCCCCTTCCTTCCCAGACCAATTTTCAGCTTTCAGCGCTCTCGCACTTTCAGTGACAATTGCGCGGTCATGCAATGCTGTACCCAAATTAAATTTTTTATCATTTTTGTTCGCACAAATAGAGCTTTAGTTTGGTGGTATTTATTCACGACTCCGTTTTTTATTTTTTGCGATATAAGCGAAAAAATAGCGGAAATTTTTTAAAAAAAAAACAATATTTTCTCCTTTCTTTTTTAAAAGAGATCCAATAAAATCGAATTTTGTCATAAATTTAAGCCAAAATGTATTCTGCTACATGTTTTTAGTAAAAAAAATTCTGTTAAGTGTACAATAATTGGTTCGCGTGATCACGGACATATGTACGCAAATGATCATGTACAGATGTGTGCAGGTGATCACGGACAGATGTGTGCAGATAATCATTGGCACATGTGATTTTACTGGGACATATGTGGGGACATGTGTTTTTATTATTTGGGGACATGTGTGTTTATTATTTGGGGACATGTGTGTTTATTATTTGGGGACATGTGTTTTTATTATTTGGGGACATGTATGTTTTGGGGACATGTGTGTTTACACTACACTGGTGATCAGTGAGTAAAAAGCTGTAAAAAAACAGCTAATACTCACTGATAACCAGCCGGCTGCAGATATCCGCTCTCCTCTCCTCAGCGACGACTTCCGTGTGAGGAGAGCCGATTGCCTAGCAACCGGCTGTTTGCTTACATCACATGACGGCTGTGTTTGGACACGGCCGTCATGTGATCAGGAGGGCCAATCACAGAGCCCTCCTGCCGATCCGAGATGCGCCGTGTCCGGGTGACACGAGCGCATCGGGATCGCGCCGCTGCGCGGGCACACGCGTGCGATCCCCCTACTTCTGAAGGACGTTCAGGAACGTCCTATCAGAAGTAGACGGCTCCCACCCGGACGTATATATACAGTGGCCGGGTGGGAAGTAGTTAACCACCTAACCGGACCATTTTGCTGGCCAAGGACCAGAGCACTTTTTGCGATTCGAAACTGCGTCGCTTTAACTGACAATTGCGCGTCGTGCGATGTGGCTCCCAAACAAAACTGATGTCCTTTTTTCCCCCACAAATAGAGCTTTATTTTGGTGGTATTTGATCGCCCCTGCGGTTTTAATTTTTTGCGCTATAAACAAAAAAAAAAAGCGACAATTTTGAAAAAAAAATCAATATTTTTTACTTTTTGCTATAATAAATATCCCCCAAAAAATATATAAAAAAAACTTTTTTTCCCTCAGTTTAGGTCGATACGTATTCTACATATTTTTTGTAAAAAAAAAAAATCCCAATAAGCGATTATTGATTGGTTTGCGCAAAAGTTATATCGTTTACAAAATAGGGGATAGTTTTATAGAATTTTTATTAATAATTTTTTTTTTTTTTTACTAGTAATGGCGGCGATCAGTGATTTTTATTGTGACTGCGACATCATGGCGGACACATCGGACATTTTTGACACATTTTTTGGGACCATTGTCATTTATACAGCGATCAGTGCTATTTAAATGCACTGATTCCTGTGCAAATGACACTGGCAGTGAGGGAGTTAACCACTAGGGGGCGGGGAGGAGTTAGTGTGACGGTTTTTTTTTTTTTTACATGACACTGGCAGTGAAGGGGTTAAGTGTTCCTAGGGGCGTGTTACTAACTGTGGGGGGGTGTGGCTGTGTATTAGTGAACACTGATCTCTGCTCCAATAACAGCGAGCAGAGATCAGTGTCAATTGTTGCTAGGCAGAACGGGGAGATGCTGTTTACTTCCGCATCTCCCCGTTCAGCCTTCGCGTGAGACGATCGCGGGTATCCCCGCAGCAATCGAGTCCGCAGGGACCGGCGACCGGACTCACGGGGGTCCCGACCGGCGGGCATGCAATGGCACAGCGGCATTCTTAAAGGGACGTACCTGTACGCCCTTATGCTTGTCCGTGCTTTTCTGCCGATGTACATCGTCGTGCGCCGGTCGGGAACTGGTTAAAAAGAAAGGTGATGTTGAGCTCACCATACGTATTCTTCTACATATTTTTGGTAAAATGCAACACCGGAGGGGGGGAGGGTTTCCAAAAAGCGGAGGTTCCGTTTTTGTCTGAACCTCCGCTTTAAGAGTTCCCTTCACGGGAACTAAGGGGCCAAGCCCAACCCTTGAAATACAACCCAACACCATAATCCCCCCTCCCCCCACACCATAATATCCGCCCCCCACCATAATCCCCCCTCCACTAAATGATTTGGACCAGTGCACAAAGCAAGGTCCATAAAGACATGGATGAGCGAGTTTAGAGTGGAGGAACTTGACTGGCCCGCACTCAACCCGATAGAACACCTTTGGGATGAATTATGCCGCGTACACACGGTCGGAATTCTCGTCGGAAAAAGCTCTGATGGTTTTCCCGTCGGAATTTCGCTCAAACTGTCTTGCCTACACACGGTCACACCAAATTCCGACAGTCAATAACACCGCGACATACAACACGTTCAACGGCACTAAAAAAAAGGGAAGTTTAATGCTTCTGAGCATGCGTCGAATTGTTTCCGAGCATGCGTCAGAATTTTGCGTGTCGGAATTGCATACACACGATCGGAAAATCCGATAGAAAGGTTTTCCGTCGGAAAAATTAAGAACAGGTTCTCAATCCAAAGTCCGTCGGAAATGCTAATGGGCATACACGCGGTTGGAAAATCCGATGAAAAGCTCCCATCGCACTGTTTCCATCGGAAATTCCATCCGTGTGTACGCCGCATTAGAGTGGAGATTGCGAGCCAGGCCTTCTCGGCCAACATCAGTGCCTGACCTCACAAATGCTCTTCTGGAAGAATGGTCAAACATCTCCATAGACACCCTCCTAAACCTTGTGGACGGCCTTCCCAGAAGAGGTGAAGCTGTTATAGCTGCAAAGGGCGGAGCCAACTCAATATTGAACCCTCCGGACTAAGACTGGGATGCAATTAACCGCTTCCCGACCGCCTCCTGTAGATATACGTCGGCAGAATGGCACGGCTAGGCAAAAGCACATATATATATATACGTCCCCTTTAATTGCCTAGCCGACCCGGTCGGGAGCTCCGTGACCCCGGCCGCAGGACCAGCGGACGCGATCGCCGCTGGTGTCCCGCGATCGGGTCACAGAGCTGAAGAACGGGGAGAGGTCTGTGTAAACAAACCTCTCCCCGCGCTTCCTACACTGCCTGTCACTGATCGGCTGTTCCCTGTCATCCGGAAAGCCGATCAATGACGTCAGACGTCAGCCACGCCCCCTAATGTAAAAAAAAAAAAAAAACGTCACACTAACTCCTCCCCGCCCTCTAGTGGTTAACTCCTTCACTGCCAGTGTCATTTACATAGGAATCAATGAATTTAAATAGCACTGATTTCTGTATAAATGACAATGGTCCCAAAAATGTGTCAAAATTGTCCGATGTGTCCGCCATAATGTCGCAGTCACAATAAAAATCGCTGATCGCCGCCATTACTAGTAAAAAAATATATATTAATAAAAATGCTATAAAACTATCCCCTATTTTGTAAACGCTATAACTTTTGCACAAACCAATCAATAATCGCTAATTGCGATTTTTTTTTTTACCAAAAATATGTAGAAGAATACGTATCGGCCTAAACTGAGGAAAAAAAATGTTTTTTTTATATATTTTTGGGGATATTTATTATAGCAAAAAGTAAAAACATATTGAATTTTTTTCAAAATTGTCGCTCTATTTTTGTTTATAGCGCAAAAAATAAAAACCGCAGGGGCGATCAAATACCACAGAAAGAAAGCTCTATTTGTGAGGAAAAAAATGACGCCAATTTTGTTTGGGAGCCACGTCGCACGACCGCGCAATTGTCAGTTAAAGCGACGCAGTGCCGAATCGCAAAAAGTGCTCCGGTCTTTGGTCAGCAAAATGGTCCGGTTAGGTGGATAAGGATGTTCCAAAAAGTTGATTTGGCCACACCTAATGTTTTTTGCTATCTCTCTGATGAGTTTGTTTTTTTTCAGCCTAATGATGGCTTCACTGATAGTGCCACGTCGCACAACCGCGCAATTGTTAGTTAAAGCGACGCAGTGCCGAATCGCAAAAAGGGGCCTGGTCCTTTGGCTGCAAATTGGTCCGGGGCTGAAGTGGTTAAAGTTCATGTGCGTGTAAAGGCATGTGTCCCAATACTTTTGACAATAAAGTGTATGTCTGCAAAACTCTGAGAACACGATCAATCTTTTTTTTTTTTTTAAATGAAGGCTGATTTTCAAGCACTGCTGAACTGATGAATTGTGCGTCGGTGGGAGTTTTTCTTTTTGCTGGTATTATGTGTTGTACACAGAGAACATACATCATAAGTAGCCAGAAATCTCCTTTTCATTTGAATATGACCCAGATTCCCCCATTCATTATAATGAGAGTGAGGGATTAGCCGTCATTCACGACCCGCGATCTTATTACGCGGGTTCCCAAGATGCTTACCGTGCCAGCGTCTCCTTCCTATGCCGTGGAGATGTAATTTGTGTTACGGAGCGCAAAACATCATACAGATGACATCACACGTAAACACCCCCCCCCCCCCCCCCCCATTAGCTCCATTCCAGCGACACAGAATTAGAATTATATATATATATTTTTTTTTTGTTTGATTCTATTTTTTGAACTCGCCGATCGGCTTCCAGTGACATTTCACTGGTGACAGGTTTTTGGATTCGCCGCGCCGCGCTCTCCATAAGCTTATCTTTCTCCCGCAGGCAATGTATGAAAAAGTATGATAATGGCAATTTAACTTTTAATATAGCTAATCTTTCTTATGAAGATTAGATGTCGGGGGCCATAAAGCAGCCGGATTGTTTAACTGTCTGTGTTCACATAAAATACGAGACGATTTAAAGGGGAAACGTTCTGTTTTTACAACTTCTGATATATAACGACATGGCAGCGGATTAAAGCGGACATATTCAGGACACTTGGGTGAGAGGGAAGGAGCGCCCAGTGTCTATAAAAAAAAAAAATGCAAATGTTGGTGTAAGGTTCACAAAGTATTTATTAAGTAAAATATGTACATTAAACCAACAAGTTTCGAGGGAATGGGCTTCTTCAGGACATATAAGCATGAATTGAAACAATTAGTGATTGCGGGAGGTATACCCAGTGGCAGAGAAACACATATAAACGAAACCATGCATCAAAGTCAATAAAAGCGTATATGGATAGTCTAATTGGAACACGGATCATCAAAATAACAACACAAAGTAACACCGATCTGAATTACGATATCCGGATAGCAGATAACTGGTAACTTCGGCACACCCAAAATCCAGGTGCTCTGAGGCTCAGGATGTCCTTCTTACATCCAAACAGGCAAATTTGGGGAAAACTGTAGAAGATCTGGTGTTGTGTCAAATACTGTCCCCCATCGGATAGTGTCCGCCCTGTACTGCGCTTGCGAAGTACGGAGGACAAGGAGACGCCGAAGGTCTCCGAAGATGAGCGCTGTGAATCCAGGTTCAAGCCCCACCATCCAAGTGGACATAGAGTTAGAATAAAAAATAGCCGAGCGAAGCGAGGCCGTGCCTGAAGCGTGGCGAGCGAAGCAAGGCCGTGCCAGAAGCGTGGCGAGCGAAGCGAGGCCGTGCCCGAAGCACGGCGAGCGACGCGAGGCCGTGCCCGAAGCGCGGCGAGCGAAGCGAGGCCGTGCCCGAAGCGTGGCGAGCGAAGCGAGGCCGTGCACGAAGCGTGGCGAGCGAAGCAAGGCCGTGCCTGAAGCGTGGCGAGCAAAGCGAGGCCGTGCCCCGAAGCGTGGCGAGCGAAGCAAGGCCGTGCCCGAAACGTGGCGAGCAAAGCGAGGCCGTGCCTTAAGCGTGGCGAGCGAAGCGAGGCCGTGCCCGAAGCGTGGCGAGTGAAGCAAGGCCGTGCCTGAAGCGTGGCGAGCAAAACGAGGCCGTGCCCGAAGCGTGGCGAGCGAAGCGAGGCCGTGCCCGAAGCGCGGCGAGCGAAGCGAGGCCGTGCCCGAAGCGCGGCGAGCGAAGCGAGGCCGTGCCCGAAGCGTGGCGAGCGAAGCGAGGCCGTGCACGAAGCGCGGCGAGTGAAGCGAGGCCGTGCCCGAAGCGTGGCGAGCGAAGCGAGGCCGTGCCCGAAGCGTGGCGAGCGAAGCAAGGCCGTGCCCGAAGCGTGGCGAGCGAAGCAAGGCCGTGCCTGAAGCGTGGCGAGCAAAACAAGGCCGTGCCCGAAGCGTGGCAAGCAGCCCTGTTACTATGTGCTACCATATGTTCACTTGGATGGTGGGGCTCGCACCTGGACTCAGTGCGCGGGCGCCGTTCTTCTTCAGAGACTTTCGGAGTCTCCTTGTCCTCCGTACTGTGCAAGCGATGCGCCTGCGCAGACAGTTTTTGGCAGAACACCGGCACTACTGGATGTAGTGAAATCTGTGGTCTTTATTGTATCATAAGTATAAAAAGGACAATCAGATGCGTTTCGTCACAAAGCCTTGTTCACAGCTCATGGGAATGGCTTCTTCAGGACATATAAACATTTATGTAAACAATAAGTGATTGTTTCTAAACCACTAGGCATACCTCCCACAATCACAAGTTATTTACATTAATGCTTGTATGTCCTGAAGAAGCCATTCCCATGAGCTGTGAAAAAGGCTTTGTGCCGAAACGCATCTGCTTGTCCTTTTTATACTTGTCATGATACAATAAAGCACAACCACAAATGTTACATCCAGTAGTGCCGGTTCTTCTTCAGTTTTCCCCAAGTTCGCCTGTTTGGATGTAAGAAGGACATCCTGAGCCTCAGAGCACCTGGATTTTGGGTGTGCCGAAGTTACCAGTTATCTGCTATCCGGATATCATAGTTCAGAGCGGTGTTACTTTGTGTTGTTATTTTGATGATCCGTGTATGCTTTTATTGACTTTTATGCATGTTTAGTTTATATCTGTTTCTAAGCCACTAGGCATAACTCCCACAAACAGATATAAACACCTAAACATGCATAAAAGTCAATAAAAGCGTATATGGATGGTCTAATTGGAACACCGATCATCAAAATGGTCCAATTAGACTATCTATATACGCCTTCTTTGACTTTTATGCATGTTTCGTTTATATCTGTTTGTTTCTAAGCCACTAGGCATGCATACCGCAATCACTAATTGTTTAAATACATGCTTAATAGTCCTGAAGAAGCCCATTCCCTTGAAATGCGGTGGCTTGATGTACACTTTATGAACCCCACACAAAGCTACCACATTAGGGAATTGTTTAGTTTTTGTATGCTTATATGTCAGCCATGAAGAAGGGGGTAGTGTGTTCTTCCAAAACGTGTTGGTTTGTCATACATATTTTACCCTTTCAATAGACGTTTTGTGAACCCTACACAAAAAAGTTGCATTTTTCTTTTTCAATTTGAATTTTTCGGGACAATGGGCGCTCCTTTTTATATGTCAGCCATGAAGAAGGGGGGAGTGTGTTCTCCCAAAACATGTTTGTTTGCTATACAAATTTTACCCTTTCAATGGACGTTTTGTGAACCCTACACAAAAAGTTGCATTTTTCGGGACAATGGGCGCTCCTTCCTTCTCAACCAAGTCTTGTTTCCTTTTTATATGTCAGCCATGAAGAAAGGGGGAGTGTGTTCTCCCAAAACATGTTGGTTTGCCATACAAATTTTACCCTTTCAATAGATGTTTTGTGAACCCTACACAAAAAAGTTGCATTTTTTTCGGGACAATGGGCACTCCTTCCTTCTCACCCAAGTCTTGTTTGTTTTTTGTATGCTTATATATCAGCCATGAAGAAGGGGCGAGTGTGTTCTCCCAAAACGTGTTGGTTTGCCATACAAATTTTACCCTTTCAATGGACGTTTTGTGAACCCTACACAAAAAGTTGAATTTTTCGGGGCGATGGGCGCTCCTTCCTTCTCACCCAAGTCTTGTTTCCTTTTTATTTGTCAGTCATGAAATAGGGGGGGAGTGTGTTCTCCCAAAACGTGTTGGTTTGCCGTACATATTTTACCTTTTCAATGGACGTTTTGTGAACCCTGCACAAAAAGTTGAATTTTTCGGGGCGATGGGAGCTCCTTCCATCTCACCCAAGTCTTCTCACTGAAACAACCAAACGGCTGTACCAGAAAGGTAGCAGCCCAAGCCCCCAAAGGAGGACCAACATTACCATCCACCATTGGGCTCAATCCACTGGAAGTGACTTCTTCCTCACTGTCCACGTATCCACCTACCCACAACTAGATACCGATCCAGTCAGTCCAGTGTGGTCTCCAGCCCAAATCACCTTATTCAGGACATGGCACAAAGTTTGTGTCTTAAACACTGGCACAGGCACAATGAATGATTGCCATATTTTTTGTAACATGATTGTTTCCTATGATCGTCAGCTCCATCTAGTGGCCATAATGCAGTATTGTCAAGCTATTTTTATTCACAGACATTTCTTGAATCTCTGAAGGAGCTGCTAAGAGTGAATAAACTCTTTATGGAACAACTCAGACTATTACCTTTTTGCCTATTCTATTCCACATACTCCAGCATATACAGCGTCACCATGTATGTTTTTTATTGCTCAAATGAAAAAAACAATACTGCATAATGGCCACTAGATGGGGCTAACACACTTAGGAGACAATTACAAAAAAAAAATTGGCGATCATTTGTGGTGTAAACGTCTTAAGACATCTGCACAACACATTTTTTCAGACACAGACCCCATAGTGTTTCAGTAGTGTTGGCTATTTCTTTCATTTAGGTTTATATGGTGCCACTCATTGTGCGCCTTTCTCCACTGTGGAAATGTAGGAGAAAATGACAAAGGATTCAAATTAACGCTTAATGCGAGATTCCAGACTATCATTTCTGAGCAGTGAAAGCTGAGTTTTTGTCTTTCTCTGGATTCTGTAAATCTAGATTGAGGTCTGAAGCTTGAAGGTTCCAAAGTGCCTCGGGTGGGACAGAACATTCGATCCTGTGTCTGGATTTTACTGGATGCCTACAGCCTGTGTGAGTAGTACGTGCACAGTTGTATACTCAAGCCTGAGGATAGCTCAGGGCTTCCAGTTTGGGGACAGCTCCCATATTGGAGACAGTAGGTCTCAACCATTGGTCAGAAGTGCCCCTGCCCAGGAGTCAATAGATAGGAGGTCTCACCCAGGGGTTTAGAGGTACCCCAGTCAGGAGTCAAGAGACAGGAGGTTTCAACCAGGGGTCAGATGTGCCCCAGCCAAGTGTCAAGCAGTCTCATCCAGGGGTCAAAAGATCCCCAGCCAGGAGTTAAGAGGTAGGAGGTCTACCCCAGGGGTCAGAGTTGCCCCAGCCAAGAGTCAGGCGGTCTCAACCAGGGGTCAGATGTGCCCCAGCCAAGTGTCAAGCGGTCTAATACAGGGGTCAGATGTGCCCCAGCCAAGTGTCAAGCGGTCTCATCCAGGAGTCAACAGATCCCCCAGCCAGGAGTTAAGAGGTAGGAGGTCTCCCCCAGGGGTCAGAGGTGCCCCAGCCAAGAGTCAAGAGACAGGAAGTCTCAGCCAGGGGTCAAGGTGCCCCCAACCTGGAGTCAAGAGACAGGAAGTCTCAGCCAGGGGTCAAGGTGCCCCCAGCCAGGAGTCAAGAGACAGGAAGTCTCAGACAGGGGTCAAGGTGCCCCCAGCCAGGAGTCAAGAGACAGGAAGTCTCAGACAGGGGTCAAGGTGCCCCCAGCCAGGAGTCAAGAGACAGGAAGTCTCAGCCAGGGGTCAAGGTGCCCCCAGCCAGGAGTCAAGAGACAGGAAGTCTCAGCCAGGGGTCAAGGTGCCCCCAGCCAGGAGTCAAGAGACAGGAAGTCTCAGCCAGGGGTCAAGGTGCCCCCAGCCAGGAGTCAAGAGACAGGAAGTCTCAGCCAGGGGTCAAGGTGCCCCCAGCCAGGAGTCAAGAGACAGGAAGTCTCAGCCAGGGGTTAGAGGTGCCCCAGCAAGGAGTCAAGAGACAGGAAGTCTCAGCCAGGGGTCAAGGTGCCCCCAGCCAGGAGTCAAGAGACAGGAAGTCTAAGCCAGGGGTCAAGGTGCCCCCAACCAGGAGTCAAGAGACAGGAAGTCTCAGCCAGGGGTCAAGGTGCCCCCAGCCAGGATTCAAGAGACAGGAAGTCTAAGCCAGGGGTCAAGGTGCCCCCAGCCAGGAGTCAAGAGACAGGAAGTCTAAGCCAGGGGTCAAGGTGCCCCCAGCCAGGAGTCAAGAGACAGGAGGCCTCAACCAGGAGTTAAACATGCCCCCAGACAGGAGTTAAGTGATAGGAGATCTTACCCTGGTGTCAGAGGTGCCCCAGCCTAGAGTCTAGCGGTCTCAACCAGGGGTCAAAGGAGTCCCAGCCAGGAGTCAAGAGGTAGGAGGTCTCACCCAGGAGTCAGAGGTGCCCATCCAATAGGTAAGTGATGGGAAATCTCAACCAGGGGTCAGAGGTGCCCCAGCCAGTAACCAGGAGGTCTTGTCTCAGGATTCAGGTGGGCAGGAGAACCCCTATCCGGAGGCCAGGAGTGGGCCGTGCCGCATTGCGCCGTGGCTAAAGGCTGAGTGAGCTGAGAGAAGCAGGAAAGCTGGAAACACAGTCAGAGGGACTAGTAAGAAGAGCAGCGATGCTGCTGACAAGGGAGCGAGGCGGCTCAGCATTTTTAGTTAATTGTTGATGTAGAAGAACCTCTGCGTTGGCAACTGATGTCTTTCCGTCTAATAAAAGTGGGCTATCATGCCCTAAAATACAGTTTGTACTGGTGCAACTTATTGGAAACCACATGGGCATAATCACCCCAACACCATATATGCATAATAGTACAGGACAGAATGTAGAATGTTAGCAACAAAAAGTTATTAATTCTAACCCTTCACCTCTCAATCCACAACTAAAAGTAACAGTTCTGGCTAAAGATACTTTTTAATGAGGGCATCCATGCAAAAAAAAAAGTCCTTTATGCCCTGCCAGCCATCCAGGAATGTGGCTTTGCAGCGTAGCCACCGGCTAAAATAAACTGTCAATTTATTCCAACCTGCATACAACTGTTTTTGGGCTTGTTAGCTCTCATCAGCGCAAGACGTGGATAACAGGCTTCGGAGAAGCTGGGCTTAGGGATCAAAGAGACGTGAAAAGTTAATAACGGCTGGAGGAATGGATGTCATGGCGGTGTACAAGGTCTGTGCGCATCACGCAGAATTTCTCGGCGCAGGGCAGGGAAAGGTCAAGATCAAGTGAAGGTTCGTGGCGGGAGGCCGCGCCTGGCAGAGACAAGTTGACGCGGAGGTTAGTTAGCAGGTAATGAAGATTAAATCGATCGCTCTCGTAGGATACGCAGTCCTGCTTACGCTGCAAGGGTAAAGAATACGGCTCTGCTATTCCGCTCGTACACTGAGGACAAGGTCCTATGTGCCGACCGCGGCACGGCCAGGAAACCAACTCAACTACAATAGGTTTACTGCTTCCCGACTCTTTAACCCCTTCAATACCAGCAGGGCGGGTGCAAGGATTTTTGACTCCACCCCTGCCCTGCCTTTTCCCTGCCCATGTAAACCCCACCCTTTTAACGAAGCACCCATAAAATGCAGCCCACCAGTGCCCATCAATGCAACCTACCAGCACCCATCAAATGCAGCCTACCAGCGCCAATCAATGCAACCTACCAGCACCCATCAAATGCAGCCCACCAGCGCCAACCAATGCAGCCTACCAGCTCCCATCAATGCAGCCTACCAGCGCCAATCAATGCAACCTACCAGCACCCATCAAATGCCGCCCACCAGCGCCAACCAATGCAGCCTACCAGCTCCCATCAATGCAGCCTACCAGCGCCTATCAAATGCAGCCTCACCAGCGCCCATCAAATGCAGCCTCACCAGCGCACATCAATGCAGCCTCACCAGCTCCCATCAATGCAGCCCACCAGCGCCTATCAAATGCAGCCTCACCAGCGCCCATCAAATGCAGCCTCACCAGCGCCCATCAAATGCAGCCTCACCAGCGCCCATCAAATGCAGCCTCACCAGCGCACATCAATGCAGCCTCACCAGCACCCTTCACATTTAGCCTCACCAGGACCCATCAAATGCAGCCTACCAGTGCCAACCAATGCAGCCTACCCAGCGCCCATCAATGCAGCCTCACCAGCTCCCATCAATGCAGCCCACCAGCGCCTATCAAATGCAGCCTCACCAGCGCCCATCAAATGCAGCCTCACCAGCGCCCATCAAATGCAGCCTCACCAGCGCCCATCAAATGCAGCCTCACCAGCACCCATCACATTTAGCCTCACCAGGACCCATCAAATGCAGCCTACCAGTGCCCATCAAATGCAGCCTCACCAGCGCACATCAATGCAGCCTCACCAGCGCACATCACATTTAGCCTCACCAGGACCCATCAAATGCAGCCTACCAGCTCCCATCAATGCAGCCCACCAGCGCCTATCAAATGCAGCCTCACCAGCGCCCATCAAATGCAGCCTCACCAGCGCACATCAATGCAGCCTCACCAGCACCCATCACATTTAGCCTCACCAGGACCCATCAAATGCAGCCTACCAGCGCCAACCAATGCAGCCTACCAGCTCCCATCAAGGCAGCCCACCAGCTCCCATCAATGCAGCCCACCAGCGCCTATCAAATGCAGCCTCACCAGGACCCATCAAATGCAGCCTACCAGCGTCAACCAATGCAGCCTACCAGCGCCCATCAATGCAGCCCACCAGCGCCCATCAAAAGCAGCCTACCAGCGCCCATCAAATGCAGCCCACCAGCGCCTATCAAATGCAGCCTCACCAGGACCCATCAAATGCAGCCTACCAGCGCCAACCAATGCAGCCTACCAGCTCCCATCAATGCAGCCCACCAGCTCCCATCAATGCAGCCCACCAGCGCCTATCAAATGCAGCCTCACCAGGACCCATCAAATGCAGCCTACCAGCGTCAACCAATGCAGCCTACCAGCGCCCATCAATGCAGCCCACCAGCGCCCATCAAAAGCAGCCTACCAGCGCCCATCAAAAGCAGCCCACCAGCGCCTATCAAATGCAGCCTCACCAGGACCAATCAAATGCAGCCTACCAGCGCCAACCAATGCAGCCTACCAGCTCCCATCAATGCAGCCCACCAGCTCCCATCAATGCAGCCCACCAGCGCCTATCAAATGCAGCCTCACCAGGACCCATCAAATGCAGCCTACCAGCGTCAACCAATGCAGCCTACCAGCGCCCATCAATGCAGCCCACCAGCGCCCATCAAAAGCAGCCTACCAGCGCCCATCAATGCAGCCCACCAGCGCCTATCAAATGCAGCCTCACCAGCGCCCATCAAATACAGCCTCACCAGGACCCATCAAATGCAGCCTACCAGCGTCAACCAATGCAGCCTCACCAGCGCCCATCAAATACAGCCTCACCAGGACCCATCAAATGCAGCCTACCAGCGCCCATCAATGCAGCCCACCAGCGCCCATCAAAAGCAGCCTACCAGCGCCCATCAAAAGCAGCCTCACCAGCGCACATCAATGCAGCCCCACCAGCACCCATCACATTTAGCCTCACCAGGACCCATCAAATGCAGCCTACCATCGCCCATCAATGCAGCCCACCAGCGCCCATCAAAAGCAGCCTACCAGCGCCCATCAAATGCAGCCTCACCAGCGCCATCAATGCAGCCTCACCAGCACCCATCACATTTAGCCTCACCAGGACCCATCAAATGCAGCCTACCAGTGCCCATCAATGAATGTTTGCTTGCTTCCAGACACAGACACAGTCCTTCACCGCCGCTGCGCCTCTGACACTATCTGTGAACAGAGGGGCGGCTGCCTGCTGATGCTGAGACTTAGTTGCTTGCTGCAGAGAGAAGAGAGTAGGAAAACCAGTGTCCGGCGCCCCCTAGGCAGCATGGCGCCCTAGGCGGCTGCCTAGTTTGCCTAGTGGTAGCACCGGCCCTGAATACCAGGCACCCCCCCCCCTCCCTCTTTCCTGCCCCTGAGGTTTATGGGAGACATTGGAGCAGCATAGGACTTTGCTTAGAGCGCCGCCCCAAGTTCTTGAGGTTTATGTCAATAGGAGTCATTGGAGCACCATAGGACTTTGCTTTGAGCGCCACCCAAAGTTCTTGAGGTTTATGTCAATAGGAGTCATTGGAGCACCATAGGGCTTTGCTTAGAGCGCCGCCCCAAGTTCTTGAGGTTTATGTCAATGGGAGTCATTGGAGCACCATAGGACTTTGCTTAGACCGCCGCCCCAAGTTCTTGAGGTTTATATCAATGGGAGTCATTGGAGCACCATAGGACTTTGCTTAGAGCGCCGCCCCAAGTTCTTGAGGTTTATGTCAATGGGAGTCATTGGAGCACCATAGGACTGCTTAGAGCGCCGCCCCAAGTTCTTGAGGTTTATGTCAATAGGAGTCATTGGAGCACCATAGGACTTTGCTTAGAGCGCCGCCCAAAGTTCCTGAGGTTTATGTCAATGGGAGTCATTGGAGCACCATAGGACTTTACTTAGACCGCCGCCCCAAGTTCTTGAGGTTTATGTCAATGGGAGTCATTGGAGCACCATAGGACTTTGCTTAGAACGCCGCCCCAAGTTCTTGAGGTTTATGTCAATGGGAGTCATTGGAGCACCATAGGACTTTGCTTAGAACGCCGCCCCAAGTTCTTGAGGTTTATGTCAATGGGAGTCATTGGAGCACCATAGGACTTTGCTTAGAGTGCCGCCCCAAGGTCTTGAGGTTTATGTCAATGGGAGTCATTGGAGCACCATAGGACTTTGCTTAGAGCGCCGCCCCAAGTTCTTGAAGTTTATGTCAATGGGAGTCATTGGAGCACCATAGGACTTTGCTTCAACACCAGGCCCCCCTCTTTTCCTGCCCAGGCCAAATGGGTCTCATCACAGAAGGCAGAAGGGGGAGGAGGAGGGGCCGGAAATTACGTAGATCGCCATGCGGCGATCTTATCAGAAAGTGGGAGCGGGTACCTGTCATAACCAGGTACCCGCTCCCCCCCCCCCCCAAAAAAAGTGCCAAATGTTGCAGCAGAGGGGGGGGGAGGGTGCGAACAAGCGGAGCTTCTTCTTTTGGGTGGAGCTCCGCTTTAAAATGCATGGACTTAAAACTGGACTGCAAAACACAAATGAATGGCGTCCATGCCTCGCTGGCTGATTGGTGCGTATATATTTGTGTGGTTAGCGGTGTGCTTGGCGTTCAGCTTTAACTTTAATGTGATTATGTAATGCAGAGATACAAGTGATTTCTGATGAGGAGGCACGAATGGGCACTGATGAGGTGGCACTGATGGGCACTTATAAGCTACACTGATGGGCTGCGCTGATGGTCACTAATGAGGCTGCACTGATGTATGCTGATGAGGAGGAACGGATGGGCACTGCTGAGGCTGCAGTGATGGGCATTAATGAGGCGACGCTGATGAAGCTACACTGATGGGCTGCGCTGATGAGGCTGCACTGATGGGCACTAATGAGGCTGCACTGATGGGCACTAATGAGGCTGCACTGATGGGCACTAATGAGGCTACACTGATGGGCACTGATGAGGTGACACTGATGTGTGCTGATGAAGCTACACTGATGTGTGCTGATGAAGCTACACTGATGTGTGCTGATGAGGCGACACTGATGTGTGCTGATGAAGCTACACTGATGGGCACTAATGAGGCTACACTGATGGGCACTGATGAGGTGACACTGATGTGTGCTGATGAAGCTACACTGATGTGTGCTGATGAAGCTACACTGATGTGTGCTGATGAGGCGACACTGATGTGTGCTGATGAAGCTACACTGATAGGCACTAATGAGGCTACACTGATGTGTGCTGATGAAGCTACACTGATAGGCACTAATGAGGCTGCACTGATGGGCACTAATGAGGCTACACTGATGGGCACTGATGAGGCTGCACTGATGGACACTAATGAGGCTGCACTGATGGACACTAATGAGGCTGCACTGATGGGCACTAATGAGGCTACACTGATGGGCACTAATGAGGCTACACTGATGTGTGCTGATGAAGCTACACTGATAGGCACTAATGAGGCTGCACTGATGGGCACTAATGAGGCTACACTGATGGGCACTAATGAGGCTACACTGATGGGCTAATGTGATTATGTAATGCAGAGATACAAGTGATTTATTTTTTAACTATAGGATTAAGAATAATCAGATTCCATTAGCTCCATGGTTCCAACACACAGCGAACCGATCGCACAATCACTAATAATGCTCATCGCCGGCGCGGCTCAATATAAAGGAGCTGAAATGTGAAGGAAGGACGAGGAGAAGTGACAATGGAAGCGCGGAATGGAGACGCGGCGAGCCGTTCCAGGTGCTGCGCAAAGACTGACATAGAAAATGAGCGGGTTTTGTCTTTTCATTGTTTTATCACCATACACACAGCGATCGTTAATAAACGCCGTCTCTGAATATACAGCATCTATTCTTATCTTTCCTAACCCTCCTGTATTATAATGTAACTGTCTCTTATATGATAACTGTTACATTGTCTCTTCCTTTATATTGTAAAGTGCTGCACAAACTGCCATATAAATCCCATAGAATAATAATTTTTCTAGAATTAATTGCATAAAAAAAAAATGTATTGTACGTTGCGGTTGGACACAGAGAGGAGAAGCCCCGTCCTCGCCGCCACCTGCAGTGCTGCCACTCTGCCAGTTCCATTACCGCTACAGATGGAGAACGGATAAACATGACACCGGCGTGATCTCCACCCGCTCCCCCATACCAGCTGACAACTGCGCACTTCCACAGAGCGATTAATGAGACGTGGGAGGATAACGGGATCCGGGGGGGGTCACATGGACCAGATCCCCCCCAGGCTAAGGATAGAGAATAAACTTAAAGTGAACCAAGCAGGGAAAGGCAACATCTTCACTTAAAAGGTAAAAAAAAAGTAAAAGGTAAAAAGGTAAAAAAAAAGTAATAATAAAAAAATAAATAGAATAATATAACATATACAATTGCTACATAAGTCATATTGTAATTAAACGTTATTAAAAATTCCCTTTCCAATCTGCAGCGTGTGTTCCTTGTCCTTCATGAGGATGTTTGTTCACTAAGGTTCTCTAACAAACCTCTGAGGGCTTCACAGAACAGCTGTATTTATACTGAGATTAAATGACACACAGGTGGACTCTATTTACTAATTAGGGGACTTCTGAAGGAAATTGGTTCTATTAGATTTTAGTTAGGGGTCTCAGAGTAAAGGGGGGCTACACAAAAAATACAAATGCCCCCCCCCACACTTTTCACATATTTATTTGTATCATTTTCCTTCCACTTCACAATTATGTGCCACTTTGTGTTGGTCTATCACATAAAATCCCAATAAAATACCTATACCGTATATACTCGAGTATAAGACGACCCGAATATAAGCCAAGGCACCTAATTTTACCACAAACAACTGGGAAAACGCATTGACTCGAGTATAAGCCTAGGGTGAGAAATGCGCAGCGACTGTAAGTGGAAAAGAGGGTCAACAATGCCCATTTGCATGCCTCATTGTGCCCATTAGCAGCCTCACTGTGCCCATTTGCATGCCTCACTGTGCCCATTTGCAGCCTCACTGTGCCCATTTGCATGCCTCATTGTGCCCATTTGCATGCCTCACTGTGCCCATTTGCAGCCTCACTGTGCCCATTTGCAGCCTCACTGTGCCCATTTGCATGCCTCATTGTCCCCATTTGCAGCCTCACTGTGCCCATTTGCAGCCTCACTGTGCCCATTTGCATGCCTCACTGTGCCCATTTGCATGCCTCAATGTGCCCATTTGCATGCCTCACTGTGCCCATTTACATGCCTCATTGTGCCCATTTGCAGCCTCATTGTGCCCATTTGCAGCCTCACTGTGCCCATTTGCAGCCTCACTGTGCCCATTTGCATGCCTCATTGTGCCCATTTGCAGCCTCACTGTGCCCATTTGCAGCCTCACTGTGCCCATTTGCAGCCTCACTGTGCCCATTTTCAGCCCTCACTGTGCCCATTTGCAGCCTCACTGTGCCCATTTGCATGCCTTACTGTGCCCATTTGCATGCCTCACTGTGCCCATTTTCAGCCTCACTGTGCCCATTTGTATGCCTCACTGTGCCCATTTGCATGCCTCACTGTGCCCATTTGCAGCCATAGGTCCCCCAAACTTCAAACTTGGTAGTTAAGGGTTCCTAGATACCCCCTGCAGCCAAAATTTGGGGTCTCTGGACCCAAAGAGTCCTGAAATGACATTGCTGCAGATGGACACAGTTGACCGAATTTGGGGCCCCGTATCTCAGGGGCCACTTGGTGCTAGGAACCCCAGATTTGGTGTGGAATTTACACTACAACATATGCAATGGGGTTCCTAGCACTAAGGCCACTTTCACACTGAAGCGCTTCTAAACTGCCAGTAAAAACACTGAGCGCTTTTGAAGAGCTTTTCAGGCGCTTTTGAAGAGCTTTCCATTCAATTCAATGGGGAGGGGAGTTCTTCCCAGCCCCAACAGCACACTGCCCCAGTGTGAAAGCGTTCATTGATTTAATGGAAATACGTTTTCGTGAGCTTTTTAGGCGCTGTTTTTAGCGTGAAAGCGCCTGAAAAGCGCCTCAGTGTGAAAGTGGTCTAAGTGGCCCCGAGATACGGGGCCCCAAAGTTGGTTTGGAAAATGTCAAGCACTTTTCTGCAGCAGAGAATGACATTTTCTGACTTTGGGGCCCCGTATCTCGGGGCCACTTGGTGCCAGGCACCCCAAATGTGCAAACCCAGTGGAACTAGCAGTACAACATATCCAATGGGGTTCCTAGCACCAAGTGGCCCCGAGGTACGGGGCCCCAAAGTTGGTTTGGAAAATGTCATTCTCTGCTGCAGAAAAGGGCTTGACATTTTCTGAACTGACTTTGGGGCCCCCGTATCTCGGGGCCACTTAGACCACTTTCACACCTAAAAAGCTCACGAAAACTTATTTCCATTTAAATCAATGAACGCTTTCACACTGGGGCAGTGTGCTGTTGGGGCTGTGAAAAACTCCCCTCCCCCATTGAAATGAATGGAAAGCTCTTCAAAAGCGCCTGAAAAGCTCTTCAAAAGCGCTCAGTGTTTTTACTGGCAGTTTAGAAGCGCTTCAGTGTGAAAGTGGCCTTAGTGATAGGAACCCCATTGGATATGTTGTAGTGTTGGTTCCACTGGGTTTGCACACCAAATTTGGGGTTCCTAGCACCAAGTGGCCCCTGAGATACGGGGGGCCCCAAAGTCAGTTCGGAAAAATTTCTTCCTCTGCTGCAGAAAAGTGATTGACTCGAGTATAAGCCGAGGGGGGCATTTTCAGCACAAAAAAACTCGGCTTATACTCGAGTATATACGGTACGTTTTTTGGTTGTAACATGACAAAATCGGGGGAAAGTCGTGGGTGCGTGTTATACGCCGATACCCCCTAAAAAAAGTGACAAAAATGTCAAGCGGCGCCGAAAAATAGCGAGCGCCACCGAAAAAGACCGAATCGCTGCCAAAAAAAACCGAAGCGCCGCCGGAAAAGACCGAGCCGTCTGTTCGGCTCCGCTCGTAGTCCCACCTCCCTGCGCTCGCTCTGGAAACAGCAGGGAGGCGGGACCGCGAGCGGAGCCGAACAGACGGCTCGGTCTTTTCCGGCGGCGCTTCGGTCTTTTTCGGCTGCGGTGTCTTGGCGGCGGGAAATTTAAACGCGGGCAAGACTGCAAATGACACTGGGCAAGCTGCAATGACACTGGGCAAGCTGCAATGACGCTGGGCAAGCTACAATGACACTGGGCAAGCTACAATGACACTGGGCAAGCTGCAATGACAGTGGGCAAGCTGCAATGACAGTGGGCAAGCTGCAATGACGCTGGGCAAGCTACAATGACACTGGGCAAGCTACAATGACACTGGGCAAGCTACAATGACACTGGGCAAGCTGCAATGACAGTGGGCAAGCTGCAATGACGCTGGGCAAGCTGCAATGACGCTGGGCAAGCTACAATGACGCTGGGCAAGCTGCAATGACGCTGGGCAATCTACAATGACGCTGGGCAAGCTGCAATGACACTGGGCAATCTTCAATGACGCTGGGCCATCTACAATGACGCTGGGCAAGCTGCAATGACGCTGGGCAAGCTACAATGACAGTGGGCAAGCTACAATGACGCTGGGCAAGCTGCAATGACGCTGGGCAAGCTGCAATGACACTGGGCAAGCTGCAATGATGCTGGGCAAGCTGCAATGACACTGGGCAAGCTGCAATGACACTGGGCAAGCTGCAATGACACTGGGCAAGCTGCAATGACACTGGGCAAGCTGCAATGACACTGGGCAAGCTACAATGACACTGGGCAAGCTGCAATGACAGTGGGCAAGCTGCAATGACGCTGGGCAAGCTGCAATGACGCTGGGCAAGCTACAATGACGCTGGGCAAGCTGCAATGACGCTGGGCAAGCTGCAATGACACTGGGCAAGCTGCAATGACACTGGGCAAGCTGCAATGACACTGGGCAAGCTACAATGACACTGGGGCAAGCTGCAATGACACTGGGCAAGCTACAATGACAGTGGGCAAGGCTGCAATGACGCTGGGCAAGCTGCAATGCCGCTGGGCAATCTACAATGACACTGGGCAAGCTGCAATGACACTGGGCAAGCTGCAATGACAGTGGGCAAGCTGCAATGACGCTGGGCAAGCTGCAATGACGCTGGGCAAGCTACAATGACGCTGGGCAAGCTGCAATGACGCTGGGCAAGCTGCAATGACGCTGGGCAATCTACAATGACGCTGGGCAAGCTGCAATGACACTGGGTAAGCTGCAATGACACTGGGCAATCTACAATGACGCTGGGCAAGCTGCAATGACACTGGGCAATCTACAATGACGCTGGGCAATCTACAATGACGCTGGGCAATCTACAATGACGCTGGGCAAGCTGCAATGACGCTGGGCAAGCTACAATGACAGTGGGCAAGCTACAATGACAGTGGGCAAGCTGCAATGACGCTGGGCAAGCTGCAATGACACTGGGCAAGCTGCAATGACGCTGGGCAAGCTGCAATGACGCTGGGCAAGCTGCAATGACACTGGGCAAGCTGCAATGACACTGGGCAAGCTGCAATGACACTGGGCAAGCTACAATGACACTGGGCAAGCTGCAATGACACTGGGCAAGCTACAATGACAGTGGGCAAGCTGCAATGACACTGGGCAAGCTGAAATGACGCTGGCAAGCTGCAATGACAGTGGGCAAGCTGCAATGACAGTTGGCAAGCTACAATGACACTGGGCAAGTTACAATGACAGTGGGCAAGCTGCAATGACACTGGGCAAGCTACAATGACAGTGGGCAAGCTGCAATGACACTGGGCAAGCTACAATGACAGTGGGCAAGCTACAATGACAGTGGGCAAGCTGCAATGACAGTGGGCAAGCTGCAATGACACTAAGCAAGCTGCAATGACACTGGGCAAGCTACAATGACACTGGGCAAGCTACAATGACAGTGGGCAAGCTACAATGACAGTGGGCAAGCTGCAATGACAGTGGGCAAGCTACAATGACACTGGGCAATCTACAATGACACTGGGCAAGCTGCAATGACACTGGGCAAGCTGCAATGACAGTGGGCAAGCTGCAATGACAGTGGGCAAGCTACAATGACAGTGGGCAAGCTGCAATGACAGTGGGCAAGCTACAATGACACTGGGCAATCTACAATGACACTGGGCAAGCTGCAATGACACTGGGCAAGCTGCAATGACAGTGGGCAAGCTGCAATGATGCTGGGCAAGCTGCAATGACGCTGGGCAAGCTACAATGACGCTGGGCAAGCTGCAATGACGCTGGGCAAGCTGCAATGACGCTGGGCAAGCTGCAATGACGCTGGGCAAGCTGCAATGACACTGGGCAATCTACAATGACGCTGGGCAAGCTGCAATGACACTGGGTAAGCTGCAATGACACTGGGCAATCTACAATGACGCTGGGCAAGCTGCAATGACACTGGGCAATCTACAATGACGCTGGGCAATCTACAATGACGCTGGGCAATCTACAATGACGCTGGGCAAGCTGCAATGACGCTGGGCAAGCTACAATGACAGTGGGCAAGCTACAATGACAGTGGGCAAGCTACAATGACGCTGGGCAAGCTGCAATGACGCTGGGCAAGCTGCAATGACACTGGGCAAGCTGCAATGACACTGGGCAAGCTGCAATGACACTGGGCAAGCTGCAATGACACTGGGCAAGCTACAATGACACTGGGCAAGCTGCAATGACACTGGGCAAGCTACAATGACAGTGGGCAAGCTGCAATGACACTGGGCAAGCTGCAATGACAGTGGGCAAGCTGCAATGACAGTGGGCAAGCTACAATGACACTGGGCAATCTACAATGACGCTGGGCAAGCTGCAATGACACTGGGCAAGCTGCAATGACACTGGGCAAGCTACCATGACGCTGGGCAAGCTACAATGACGCTGGGCAAGCTGCAATGACACTGGGCAAGCTGCAATGACACTGGGCAAGCTACAATGACACTGGGCAATCTACAATGACGCTGGGCAAGCTGCAATGACACTGGGCAATCTACAATGACACTGGGCAAGCTGCAATGACGCTGGGCAAGCTGCAATGACACTGGGCAAGCTGCAATGACGCTGGGCAAGGCTGCAAATGACGCTTAAATGTAATTTTTTTTTTTTCCCCTAAACTTCCCTCCTAAAACTTTTTTTTCCTTAAAATGCCCTCCTAAACTTGGGGTGCGTGTTATACGGGGGTGCGTGTTATACGGCGGTGCGTGTTATACGGCGGTGCGTGTTATACGGCGGTGCGTGTTATACGGCGGTGCGTGTTATACGGTGGTGCGTGTTATACGGCGGTGCGTGTTATACGGCGGTGCGTGTTATACGGCGGTGCGTGTTATACGGCGGTGCGCGTTATACGCCGATAAATACGGCACTTTGGTCTTCTAAGCAGCACAGAAATAGGAGAAGGCGGAGCTGGAGATTTGCCGGGAGACCCCCCATAGGGCTTCCATAGGGAATACAGGGAGCAAAACGTGCAACTCGCTGAACATCGGCGATCCGCCTCGTCCCGTCCACTTAAAATACATCTGAATTATTCAACAAGCTTTAAATTGTACATGAAAATAATCCAGGCAGAAGTGAGTCCATTAAAGAGGACCTGTCATTATAGTATATATAAAGAAATCATCGCAGTTCTGTAGCCAGGCTTTCATTTCACACTTTTCCTCTCCGGCTATATATATATATATATATATTACTAGATTAGAAATAACTGCTGCATACAACCAATCAGATAAAGCACTTCAATACCGGCACTTTTACCCCCTTCCTGCCCAGACCAATCTTCAGCTTTCAGCGCTCTCACGCTCTCGATGACAATTGCGCGGTCATTCTGCGCTCTACTCACACAACATTTTTGATCATTTTTTTTTCACACAAATAGAGATTTATTTTGGTGGTACAGGGGGGTCCCCGGGTTACGAACTCGTTAGGGACTGCCCGCCTGTTCTGAAGTCAGAAATGTTCGTAAGTCGGCCACGCATGCGCAGACCGACAAATACGGACATTTTCGATGTTCCGTCTAACGCCGTTCTGCGCATGCGCGGCAAATTACGGACATTTCCAAAGTTTGCCGGCATTTTTCGAGGCTCCGTATGGCCTGCGCGCGTGCAGAACGGCCGGAGGACGGTGGAAAATGGCGGAGGGTCCCCGCAGCTCCCCGTTCGTAAGTCGGGGACCCCCTGTATATTATCACCTCTGGGAGGTTTTTATTTTTTGCTAAACAAATGAAAAAAAGACAAAAAATTGTGAAGAAAAATTTTTTTTTTTTAGTTTCTGTTCTAAAATGTTGCAAATTGTTCTTCTTCACCGATGGGCACTGACAAGGAGGCACAGATGGGCACTGACGAGGAGGCACGTATGGGCACTGACAAGGAGGCACAGATGGGCACTGACAAGGAGGCACGGATGGGCACTGACGAGGAGGCACGGATGGGCACTGACAAGGAGGCACGGATGGGCACTGACGAGGAGGCACGGATGGGCACTGACGAGGAGGCACAGATGGGCACTGACAAGGAGGCACAGATGGGCACTGACAAGGAGGCACGGATGGGCACTGACGAGGAGGCACGGATGGGCACTGACGAGGAGGCACGGATGGGCACTGACGAGGAGGCACGGATGGGCACTGACAAGGAGGCACAGATGGGCACTGACAAGGAGGCACAGATGGGCACTGACAAGGAGGCACAGATAGGCACTGACGAGGAGGCACGTATGGGCACTGACAAGGAGGCACAGATGGGCACTGACAAGGAGGCACGGATGGGCACTGACGAGGAGGCACGGATGGGCACTGACGAGGAGGCACGGATGGGCACTGACAAGGAGGCACAGATGGGCACTGACAAGGAGGCACAGATAGGCACTGACGAGGAGGCACGTATGGGCACTGACAAGGAGGCACAGATGGGCACTGACAAGGAGGCACGGATGGGCACTGACGAGGAGGCACGGATGGGCACTGACAAGGAGGCACGGATGGGCACTGACGAGGAGGCACGTATGGGCACTGACAAGGAGGCACAGATGGGCACTGACAAGGAGGCACGGATGGGCACTGACGAGGAGGCACGGATGGGCACTGACAAGGAGGCACAGATTGGCACTGACAAGGAGGCACAGATGGGCACTGACAAGGAGGCACAGATGGGCACTGACAAGGAGGCACAGATGGGCACTGACAAGGAGGCACAGATGGGCACTGACGAGGAGGCACAGATGGGCACTGACGAGGAGGCACGGATGGGCACTGACGAGGAGGCACGGATGGGCACTGACGAGGAGGCACGGATGGGCACTGACGAGGAGGCACGGATGGGCACTGACGAGGAGGCACGGATGGGCACTGACAAGGAGGCACAGATGGGCACTGACAAGGAGGCACAGATGGGCACTGACAAGGAGGCACAGATAGGCACTGACGAGGAGGCACGTATGGGCACTGACAAGGAGGCACAGATGGGCACTGACAAGGAGGCACAGATGGGCACTGACAAGGAGGCACAGATGGGCACTGACAAGGAGGCACAGATAGGCACTGACAAGGAGGCACAGATGGGCACTGACAAGGAGGCACAGATGGGCACTGACAAGGAGGCACAGATGGGCACTGACGAGGAGGCACGGATGGGCACTGACGAGGAGGCACGGATGGGCACTGACAAGGAGGCACAGATGGGCACTGACAAGGAGGCACAGATGGGCACTGACGAGGAGGCACGGATGGGCACTGACGAGGAGGCACGGATGGGCACTGACAAGGAGGCACAGATGGGCACTGACGAGGAGGCACGGATGGGCACTGTTGAGGAGGCACAGATGGGCACTGACGAGGAGGCACGGATGGGCACTGACAAGGAGGCACGGATAGGCACTGACGAGGAGGCACGGATGGGCACTGACGAGGAGGCACGGATGGGCACTGACAAGGAGGCACAGATGGGCACTGACAAGGAGGCACAGATGGGCACTGACAAGGAGGCACAGATAGGCACTGACGAGGAGGCACGTATGGGCACTGACAAGGAGGCACAGATGGGCACTGACAAGGAGGCACGGATGGGCACTGACGAGGAGGCACGGATGGGCACTGACGAGGAGGCACGGATGGGCACTGACAAGGAGGCACAGATGGGCACTGACAAGGAGGCACAGATGGGCACTGACAAGGAGGCACAGATAGGCACTGACGAGGAGGCACGTATGGGCACTGACAAGGAGGCACAGATGGGCACTGACGAGGAGGCACGGATGGGCACTGTTGAGGAGGCACAGATGGGCACTGACGAGGAGGCACGGATGGGCACTGACAAGGAGGCACGGATAGGCACTGACGAGGAGGCACGGATGGGCACTGACGAGGAGGCACGGATGGGCACTGACAAGGAGGCACAGATGGGCACTGAGAAGGAGGCACAGATGGGCACTGACAAGGAGGCACAGATAGGCACTGACGAGGAGGCACGTATGGGCACTGACAAGGAGGCACAGATGGGCACTGACAAGGAGGCACGGATGGGCACTGACGAGGAGGCACAGATGGGCACTGACAAGGAGGCACAGATAGGCACTGACGAGGAGGCACGTATGGGCACTGACAAGGAGGCACAGATGGGCACTGACGAGGAGGCACGGATGGGCACTGTTGAGGAGGCACAGATGGGCACTGACGAGGAGGCACGGATGGGCACTGACAAGGAGGCACGGATAGGCACTGACGAGGAGGCACGGATGGGCACTGACGAGGAGGCACGGATGGGCACTGACAAGGAGGCACAGATGGGCACTGACAAGGAGGCACAGATGGGCACTGACAAGGAGGCACAGATAGGCACTGACGAGGAGGCACGTATGGGCACTGACAAGGAGGCACAGATGGGCACTGACAAGGAGGCACGGATGGGCACTGACGAGGAGGCACGGATGGGCACTGACGAGGAGGCACGGATGGGCACTGACAAGGAGGCACAGATGGGCACTGACAAGGAGGCACAGATGGGCACTGACAAGGAGGCACAGATAGGCACTGACGAGGAGGCACGTATGGGCACTGACAAGGAGGCACAGATGGGCACTGACAAGGAGGCACGGATGGGCACTGACAAGGAGGCACGGATGGGCACTGACAAGGAGGCACGGATGGGCACTGACGAGGAGGCACGTATGGGCACTGACAAGGAGGCACAGATGGGCACTGACAAGGAGGCACGGATGGGCACTGACGAGGAGGCACGGATGGGCACTGACAAGGAGGCACAGATAGGCACTGACAAGGAGGCACAGATGGGCACTGACAAGGAGGCACAGATGGGCACTGACAAGGAGGCACAGATGGGCACTGACAAGGAGGCACAGATGGGCACTGACAAGGAGGCACAGATGGGCACTGACGAGGAGGCACGGATGGGCACTGACGAGGAGGCACGGATGGGCACTGACGAGGAGGCACGGATGGGCACTGACGAGGAGGCACGGATGGGCACTGACAAGGAGGCACAGATGGGCACTGACAAGGAGGCACAGATGGGCACTGACAAGGAGGCACAGATAGGCACTGACGAGGAGGCACGTATGGGCACTGACAAGGAGGCACAGATGGGCACTGACAAGGAGGCACAGATGGGCACTGACAAGGAGGCACAGATAGGCACTGACAAGGAGGCACAGATGGGCACTGACAAGGAGGCACAGATGGGCACTGACAAGGAGGCACAGATGGGCACTGACAAGGAGGCACAGATGGGCACTGACGAGGAGGCACGGATGGGCACTGACGAGGAGGCACGGATGGGCACTGACAAGGAGGCACAGATGGGCACTGACAAGGAGGCACAGATGGGCACTGACAAGGAGGCACAGATAGGCACTGACAAGGAGGCACAGATGGGCACTGACAAGGAGGCACAGATGGGCACTGACAAGGAGGCACAGATAGGCACTGACAAGGAGGCACAGATGGGCACTGACAAGGAGGCACAGATGGGCACTGACAGGCACTGACAGGAGGCACAGATGGGCACTGACGAGGAGGCACGGATGGGCACTGACAGGAGGCACAGATGGGCACTGACGAGGAGGCACAGATGGGCACTGACGAGGAGGCACGGATGGGCACTGACGAGGAGGCACGGATGGGCACTGACGAGGAGGCACGGATGGGCACTGACAAGGAGGCACAGATGGGCACTGACGAGGAGGCACGGATGGGCACTGACGAGGAGGCACGGATGGGCACTGACGAGGAGGCACGGATGGGCACTGACGAGGAGGCACGGATGGGCACTGACGAGGAGGCACGGATGGGCACTGATGAGGTGGCAATGATGAGGCTGCATGGATGGGCAATGATAAGGTGCACAGATGGGCACTAATGAGGCGACACTGATGAGCTGTGCTGATAAAGCTGCACTGAGGGGCGCTAATGAGGTGACACTGATGTGTGCTGATGAGGCTGTACTGATGGGCACTGATGAGGTGGTCCCAATACTTTTGACAATATAGTGTGTGTTATCTGTGTATTGAGGTGTTTTCCTGGACTTCCCCTTTAAGAATAACATGGAGTCCTGTAGGTGGTAGAAGAGGGTTCCTTACCAGCATTGCCCATGCGGAGGTGGAGTCTTCCTTTAATAACGGTGTGAACTCCGATGGGTTTTATAGCGCCGTGCTTGGAGACGTCCCCGCCCATCGCCATCGTCTCCTGTTCATATTCTGTGGTGATGACTTCCAACTCGTGAGACACCTGAACCGCGGCGCGACCTTGGCGTAACAAATGCTGCCAAACACAAAGAAGGAGAAAGAGGATGATAAATACCCACGTCTCTCGATAAATACCCACGTTTCTCGATAAATACCCGCGTTTCTCGATAAATACCCGCGTCTCTCGATAAATACCCGCGTCTCTCGATAAATACCCGCGTCTCTCGATAAATACCCGCGTCTCTCGATAAATACCCGCGTCTCTCGATAAATCCCCACGTCTCTCGATTAATACCCGCGCCTCTCGATAAATCCCCACGTCTCTCGATAAATACCCGCGTCACTCGATAAACACCCACGTCTCTCGATAAATACCCACGTCTCTAGATAAATACCCACGCCTCTCGATAAATACCCGCGTCTCTCGATAAATACCCACATCTCTCGATAAATACCCATGTCTCTCGATTAATACCCGCGCCTCTCGATAAATCCCCACGTCTCTCGATAAATACCCGCATCACTCGATAAACACCCACGTCTCTCGATAAATACCCACGTCTCTAGATAAATACCCACGCCTCTCGATAAATACCCGCGTCTCTCGATAAATACCCACATCTCTCGATAAATACCCATGTCTCTCGATTAATACCCGCGCCTCTCGATAAATCCCCACGTCTCTCGATAAATACCCGCATCACTCGATAAACACCCACGTCTCTCGATAAATACCCACGTCTCTAGATAAATACCCACGCCTCTCGATAAATCCCCACGTCTCTCGATAAATCCCCACGTCTCTCGATAAATACCCGCGTCTCTCGATAAATACCCACGTCTCTCGATAAATACCCACGTCTCTCGATAAATACCCACGCCTCTCGATAAATACCCACGTCTCTCGATAAATACCCGCGTCTCTCGATAAATACCCACGTCTCTCGATAAATACCCACGTCTCTCGATAAATACCCGCATCTCTCGATAAATCCCCACGTCTCTCAATAAATACCCGCGCCTCTCGGAAAATACCCACGTCTCTCGATAAATACCTGCATCTCTCGATAAATACCCACGTCTCTAGATAAATACCCGCATCTCTCGATAAATACCCACGTCTCTCGATAAATACCCGCGTCTCTCGATAAATACCCACGCCTCTCGATAAATACCCATGTCTCTCGATAAATACCCGCGTCTCTCAATAAATACCCACGTATCTCGATAAATACCCGCGTCTCTCGATAAATACCCGCGTCTCTCGATAAATACCCGCGTCTCTCGATAAATACCCACGCCTCTCGATAAATACCCGCGTCACTCGATAAATACCCACGTCTCTCGATAAATACCCACGTCTCTCGATAAATACCCACGTCTCTCGATAAATACCCACGTCTCTCAATAAATACCCACATCACTAAATATCATTATTCTCCAAAAATAATCCATATACATTCTCTACTGAACGTTTGATCTATTTTTCATGAAATTGTTTCTGTGTTTTTCTTCCTCCATGAGCTCCGGAACCTCTTCTTTACCCCCTCATTTCCCTTTGGAATGAGCCGGCACTATACACACTACAAACCCCACAGATCCATCTCAGGGGCGAGCAAGGCAGGGGGGCTACATTCCTACTTACAGTGGGACCAAGACAGGGGGGCTACATTCCTATATACAGTTAGTCCAAGGCAGGGGGGCTACGTTCCTATATACAGTGGGACAAATGCAGGGTGGCTACGTTCCTATATACAGTGAGACCAATGCAGGGGGGCTACGTTCCTATATACAGTGAGACCAAGACAGGGGGGCTACATTCCTACATACAGTGGGATCAAGGCAGGGTGACTACGTTCCTATATACAGTGGGACCAAGGCAGGGTGACTACGTTCCTATATACAGTGAGACCAAGGCAGGGGGGCTACGTTCCTATATACAGTGAGACCAAGGCAGGGTGACTACGTTCCTATATACAGTGGGACCAAGGCAGGGTGACTACGTTCCTATATACAGTGGGACCAAGGCAGGGTGGCTACGTTCCTACATACAGTGAGACCAAGGCAGGGTGACTACGTTCCTATATACAGTGAGACCAAGGCAGGGGGGCTACGTTCCTATATACAGTGAGACCAAGGCAGGGTGACTACGTTCCTATATACAGTGGGACCAAGGCAGGGTGACTACGTTCCTATATACAGTGGGACCAAGGCAGGGTGGCTACGTTCCTACATACAGTGAGACCAAGGCAGGGGGGCTACGTTCCTATATACAGTGAGACCAAGGCAGGGGGGCTACGTTCCTATATACAGTGAGACCAAGGCAGGGGGGCTACGTTCCTATATACAGTGGGACCAAGGCAGGGTGACTACGTTCCTATATACAGTGGGACCAAGGCAGGGTGGCTACGTTCCTATATACAGTGAGACCAAGGCAGGGGGGCTACGTTCCTATATACAGTGAGACCAAGGCAGGGTGACTACGTTCCTATATACAGTGAGACCAAGGCAGGGGGGCTACGTTCCTATATACAGTGAGACCAAGGCAGGGTGGCTACGTTCCTATATACAGTGAGACCAAGGCAGGGTGGCTACGTTCCTATATACAGTGAGACCAAGGCAGGGTGGCTACGTTCCTATATACAGTGAGACCAAGGCAGGGGGGCTACGTTCCTATATACAGTGAGACCAAGGCAGGGTGGCTACGTTCCTATATACAGTGAGACCAAGGCAGGTGGGCTACGTTCCTATATACAGTGAGACCAAGGCAGGGGGGCTACGTTCCTATATACAGTGAGACCAAGGCAGGGGGGCTACGTTCCTATATACAGTGAGACCAAGGCAGGGTGGCTACGTTCCTATACACAGTGGGACCAAGGCAGGGTGGCTACGTTCCTATATACAGTGAGACCAAGGCAGGGTGGCTACGTTCCTATATACAGTGAGACCAAGGCAGGGGGGCTACGTTCCTATATACAGTGAGACCAAGGCAGGTGGGCTACGTTCCTATATACAGTGAGACCAAGGCAGGTGGGCTGCGTTCCTATATACAGTGAGACCAAGGCAGGGTGACTACGTTCCTATATACAGTGAGACCAAGGCAGGGGGGCTACGTTCCTATATACAGTGGGACCAAGGCAGGGGGGCTACGTTCCTATATACAGTGGGACCAAGGCGGGGGGCTACGTTCCTATATACAGTGAGACCAAGGCAGGGGGGCTACGTTCCTATATACAGTGGGACCAAGGCAGGGGGGCTACGTTCCTATATACAGTGGGACCAAGGCAGGGGGGCTACGTTCCTATATACAGTGGGACCAAGGCAGGGTGACTACGTTCCTATATACAGTGGGACCAAGGCAGGGGGGCTACGTTCCTATATACAGTGGGACCAAGGCAGGGGGGCTACGTTCCTATATACAGTGAGACCAAGGAGAACAAACACAGGAGGCTGAGCACAATAGAAGGTATTATAGTGTGTTAGGAATACATATTTAAATTTTGAGATACTTTAAAATGTCTGTCAATGTAAAAACGTTTCTTTCTAGTTGTAGATAAACCTCGGAAGGATTAGAACCCCAGTGGGGTTTTTCTGCTTCCTCGGCTCACTGTCACCATGACAATGGCTTGACCAAGCAGGAAGTGATGGGAAATCTGCATTGGGGGACACAGACGAAGTACAACTCTTCATATGGGGATATTTGATATTCAGGAGGACCATACAAGGATCTATAAGTCCCTGATAGGACTTTATAACCTCCCCTCCCCCCCCCCCCCCCCCCGGACACAGAGAGATGGACTCTTCGCCCTCCCCCCCGGACACAGAGAGATGGACCCTTCGCAGTTTACTGCTCCTCTATTAGGCGCTGCCTGTGCGCTTTAATAACCTTCAACACATTTTTGATCACTTTTAGCCTTGAGTTTTATGAATTCCTGCTGCTCGGTGGTAACGGTTTGGCTTTCTTTCCATTTTCGGCGGTTTCACATTTCAGTCTCATTAAAATGTCACAGACTCCTCCATAATTGTGTGAGTGACAGGCGGATGGCGGGAGACGTCTCCCCTCCTCCATCAATCAATGTTGTGTCGGGAATGAGCCGGGGAAACATTACTAAAAAGGATAAATAGAAATCTTTTTATGATCAGATCCAACACCCGGATCCGCGGTTATTCCCGAAACCTGCTCCCTGTGATTGGAGCAGAGATCAGTGATCAGTAACAAACAGCCACGCCCCCCACAGTTAGTAACACGCCCCTAGGAAAACCTAACCCCTACACTGCCACCCCCTGGTTAACCCCTTTACTGCCAGTGTCATTTACACAGGAATCAGTGCATTTGTATAGCATTGATTGCTGTATAAATGACAATGGTCCCAAAAATGTATCAAAAATGTCCAATGTGTCCGCCATAATGTCGCAGTCACAATAAAAATCGCTGATCGCCTACATTACTAGTAAAAAAAAAATATTAATAAAAATGCTATAAAACTATCCCCTATCTTGTAGACGCTATAACTTTTGCGCAAATCAATAATTGCTTATTGCGATTTATTATACGATAAATATGTAGAATAATACGTATCGGCCTAAACTGAGGAAAAAATATTTTTTTATATATTTTTGGGGGATATTTATTATAGCAAAAAGTAAAAAATATTGTGTTTTTTTCAAAATTGTCGCTCTATTTTTGTTTATAGCGCAAAAAATAGAAAACCGCAGGGGCGATCAAATACCACCAAAAGAAAGCTCTATTTGTGGGAAAAAAAAAGGACGTCAATTTTGTTTAGGAGCCACGTCGCACGACCGCGCAATTGTCAGTTAAAGCGACGCAGTGCCGAATCGCAAAAAGTGCTCTGGTCTTAAGCCAGCAAAATGGTCCGGGGCTGAAAGTGGTTAAACGCCCTTCCGCAAAAAACTTTCCTCCCTATTGTGGGGTCTCCAGTCCGGTATTTCTATATTGAAATCATATCCCCTCTCAAGCGTCTCTTCTCCAGAGAGAATAAGTTCAGTGCTCACAACCTTTCCTCATAACTAATATCCTCCAGACCCTTTATTAGCTTTGTTGTCCTTCTCTGTACTCGCTCCATTTCCAGTACATCCTTCCTGAGGACTGGTGCCCAGAACTGGACGGCATACTCCAGGTGCGGCCGGACCAGAGTCTTGTAGAGCGGGAGAATTATCCTTTTATCTCTGGAGTTGATCCCCTTTTTAATGCCAATATTCTGTTTGCTTTGTTAGCAGCAGCTTGGCATGGCATGTCATTGCTGAGACGAGGGGCGTTGGTAGGTCTACAAAAGATCTGGGGATAGAGCCCATAGCAGCGTAGTAAAGAAAGTCATATGCTTGGGCAGGCATACACATGTATATAATATACGTGTGTGTGTATATCCCCAGAGAGCTCCCCTTGCATCAGGGTCCCCCGAGAGCCTCCTCCGTATAATCAGGGTCCCCAGAGAGCCCCCACTTACATCAGGTTCCCCAGAGAGCCCCCCACTTACAGATTCCCCAGAGAGCCCCCTACTTACATCAGGTTCCCCAGAGAGCCCCCACTTCCATCAGGTTCCCCAGAGAGCCCCCCACTTACATCAGGTTCCCCAGAGAGCCCCCACTTCCATCAGGTTCCCCAGAGAGCCCCCCACTTACATCAGGTTCCCCAGAGAGCCCCCACTTACATCAGGTTCCCCAGAGAGCCCCCCACTTACATCAGGTTCCCCAGAGAGCCCCCCATTTACATCAGGTTCCCCAGAGAGCCCCCCACTTACATCAGGTTCCCCAGAGAGCCCCCACTTACATCAGGTTCCCTAGAGAGCCTCCCACTTACATCAGGGTCCCCAGAGAGCTCCCCACTTACATCAGGTTCCCCAGAGAGCACCCCCCCCCACTTACATCAGGTTCCCCAGAGAGCCCCCACTTACATCAGGTTCCCCAGAGAGCCTCCCACTTACATCAGATTCCCCAGAGAGCCCCCCCACTTACATCAGGTTCCCCAGAGAGCCCCCCACTTACATCAGGGTCCCCAGAGAGCCCCCCACTTCCATCAGGTTCCCCAGAGAGCCCCCCACTTCCATCAGGTTCCCCAGAAAGCCCCCCACTTACATCAGGTTCCCCAGAAAGCCCCCCACTTACATCAGGTTCCCCAGAGAGCCCCCCCACTTACATCAGGTTCCCCAGAGAGCCCCCCACTTACATCAGGGTCCCCAGAGAGCCCCCCACTTCCATCAGGTTCCCCAGAGAGCCCCCCACTTACATCAGGTTCCCCAGAGAGCCCCCCCCACTTACATCAGGTCCCCCAGAGAGCCCCTCACTTACATCAGGTTCCCCAGAGAGCCCCTCACTTACATCAGGTTCCCCAGAGAGCCCCCCACTTACATCAGGTCCCCCAGAGAGCCCCCCACTTACATCAGGTTTCCCAGAGAGCCCCCCACTTACATCAGGTTCCCCAGAGAGCCCCCCACTTACAGATTCCCCAGAGAGCCCCCTACTTACATCAGGTTCCCCAGAGAGCCCCCACTTCCATCAGGTTCCCCAGAGAGCCCCCCACTTACATCAGGTTCCCCAGAGAGCCCCCCACTTACATCAGGTTCCCCAGAGAGCCCCCCACTTACATCAGGTTCCCCAGAGAGCCCCCACTTACATCAGGTTCCCTAGAGAGCCTCCCACTTACATCAGGGTCCCCAGAGAGCTCCCCACTTACATCAGGTTCCCCAGAGAGCACCCCCCCCCCCACTTACATCAGGTTCCCCAGAGAGCCCCCACTTACATCAGGTTCCCCAGAGAGCCTCCCACTTACATCAGGTTCCCCAGAGAGCCCCCCCACTTACATCAGGTTCCCCAGAGAGCCCCCCCACTTACATCAGGGTCCCCAGAGAGCCCCCCACTTCCATCAGGTTCCCCAGAGAGCCCCCCACTTCCATCAGGTTCCCCAGAAAGCCCCCCACTTACATCAGGTTCCCCAGAAAGCCCCCCACTTACATCAGGTTCCCCAGAGAGCCCCCCCACTTACATCAGGTTCCCCAGAGAGCCCCCCACTTACATCAGGGTCCCCAGAGAGCCCCCCACTTCCATCAGGTTCCCCAGAGAGCCCCCCACTTACATCAGGTTCCCCAGAGAGCCCCCCACTTCCATCAGGTTCCCCAGAAAGCCCCCCACTTACATCAGGTTCCCCAGAGAGCCCCCCACTTACAGATTCCCCAGAGAGCCCCCCACTTACATCAGGTTCCCCAGAGAGCCCCCCACTTACAGATTCCCCAGAGAGCCCCCTACTTACATCAGGTTCCCCAGAGAGCCCCACTTACATCAGGTTCCCCAGAGAGCCCCCCACTTACAGATTCCCCAGAGAGCCCCCTACTTACATCAGGTTCCCCAGAGAGCCCCCACTTCCATCAGGTTCCCCAGAGAGCCCCCCACTTACATCAGGTTCCCCAGAGAGCCCCCACTTACATCAGGTTCCCCAGAGAGCCCCCACTTACATCAGGTTCCCCCAGAGAGCCCCCCACTTACATCAGGTTCCCCAGAGAGCCCCCCACTTACATCAGGTTCCCCAGAGAGCCCCCCACTTACATCAGGTTCCCCAGAGAGCCCCCACTTACATCAGGTTCCCTAGAGAGCCTCCCACTTACATCAGGGTCCCCAGAGAGCTCCCACTTACATCAGGTTCCCCAGAGAGCACCCCCCCCCCCCACTTACATCAGGTTCCCCAGAGAGCCCCCACTTACATCAGGTTCCCCAGAGAGCCTCCCACTTACATCAGGTTCCCCAGAGAGCCCCCCCACTTACATCAGGTTCCCCAGAGAGCCCCCCCACTTACATCAGGGTCCCCAGAGAGCCCCCCACTTCCATCAGGTTCCCCAGAGAGCCCCCCACTTCCATCAGGTTCCCCAGAAAGCCCCCCACTTACATCAGGTTCCCCAGAAAGCCCCCCCCCCCACTTACATCAGGTTCCCCAGAGAGCCCCCCCACTTACATCAGGTTCCCCAGAGAGCCCCCCACTTACATCAGGGTCCCCAGAGAGCCCCCCACTTCCATCAGGTTCCCCAGAGAGCCCCCCACTTACATCAGGTTCCCCAGAGAGCCCCCCACTTCCATCAGGTTCCCCAGAAAGCCCCCCACTTACATCAGGTTCCCCAGAAAGCCCCCACTTACATCAGGTTCCCCAGAGAGCCCCCCACTTACATCAGGTTCCCCAGAGAGCCCCCCACTTACATCAGGGTCCCCAGAGAGCCCCCCACTTCCATCAGGTTCCCCAGAGAGCACCCCACTTACATCAGGTTTCCCAGAGAGCCCCCCACTTACATCAGGTTCCCCAGAGAGCCCCCCACTTACATCAGGTTCCCCAGAGAGCCCCCACTTACATCAGGTTCCCCAGAGAGCCCCCACATACATCAGGTTCCCCAGAGAGCCCCCCACTTACATCAGGTTCTCCAGAGAGCCCCCCACTTACATCAGGTTCCCCAGAAAGCCCCCCACTTACATCAGGTTCCCCAGAGAGCCCCCACTTACATCAGGTTCCCCAGAGAGCCCCCCACTTACATCAGGTTCCCCAGAGAGCCCCCCACTTACATCAGGTTCCCCAGAGAGCCCCCCACTTACATCAGATTCCCCAGAGAGCCCCCCCCTCTTACATCAGATTCCCCAGAGAGCCCCCCACTTACATCAGGTTCCCCAGAGAGCCCCCACTTACATCAGGTTCCCCAGAGAGCCCCCACTTACATCAGGTTCCCCAGAGAGCCCCCACTTACATCAGGTTCCCCAGAGAGCCCCCACTTACATCAGGTTCCCCAGAGAGCCCCCCACTTACATCAAGGTCCCCAGAGAGCCCCCCACTTACATCAGGTTCCCCAGAGAGCCCCCCTCCCCTTGGGGACCCCTGCAGAGACTCGGGGCTATGGGCCCCAGATTTGGGGCTATAGCCCCAAAAGCCACCCCCTAGCGATGCCACTGGCTGAGCCTATCATCTACTAGGACCCCCGGGTCCTTTTCCATCCTAGATAAAGCAAACATAACGTGTGACCAGGACTGTAAGGTGACCATTTTATTTAGTGATGGGGGGGGGGGGGGGCTTTGATTAGCAATCGGAGTGCTGTAAAAAAAAAAAAAAAAAAAAAAAGCGCGTCCGATGCCACATTTTGAAGTGTAAAAGAGACCTTATGGGGCATTTTTCATTTGCATTCAAATATCCAATGACAGGTGCCCACTTGCAAACACTAACATCTGGGCACAGTAATGCAGGTTGGCTTAATTAGTTTTTATTGCTGATGTTCTGTGTTTGATGTCAAACCGTTATGTATCACATACATGGGCAGAGGTCCAAGACTTTGTCCTCAGGCCACCTTCCGCCGCCATCGAGGCACAAGACGCCCCCCCCCCCCCCGGCCTGCGCTGTATTTCAACATAATTAGCCGACTTGGACCTTTTTTTTTTTTCTCCATCAATGCTAAAGTCGTTTAACATTATTCCTTATTTTTATCGAAATTGCTCTCGTTTAAAATGCTTACGAAGTCATTTGTGTTCCTAACCTTTTATCCAGATTAAATTGCAGTAATATGATAATGAATGTGGTTGTGAGCCAGAGAACATCACTTTAATATCTTTATAGAGGAGCCCTATGGAGATGTCACCGCAAACAAGGGAGGAGTCATGTACCCCGCAGCGACCAATCCCACGCTGGCTCACCTGGTGGGCCTCATTTAACCCTTTCACTGCCAGAGCCATTTTTGCACGTTTAAAAAAAAAACAAAAAATTTTTTAGGCCTGAATATTAGCTAAAACCCCCCAAAAATATAAATTTTCTGAAAGCAGACACCCTAAAGAATAAAACGGTGGTTGTTCCAATTTTTTTCTGTAACGTGATATTAGTGCAACGATTTAATAACTCAGAAATTTCAGTAAAAAAGTTCATTTTAGGGCCCCCACATTCAACATATTACCAATTTGTTTTTTATATGTAAAAGAAAGGAATTGATAGCCAACAGGTCAAGTTTTTAAAACCCCTTCCCGCCGACTGTACGCACATCTGCGTACTCGGCTTTCGGGGGTTATACCGGGATGATGCCCGCAGCTGCAGGCATCATCCCAGGACTGTTGTTTAGAGCCGGCGATCGGCTTTTCGAGGATAACTAATAATAATAATAATAATAATAAAATCCACTCGGTTGTTATCCCGGAGGAGCGGGAGGGGACGTCCCCCCTCCTGCCGCCTCCCACCACTCTTCCCGGCCCTCCTGGTGACACGGGAAAGCCGATCGAACATCTGCCGCCCTTCCCGGCCCTCCCGGTGACACGGGAGGGCCGATCGAACATCTGCCGCCCTTCCCGGCCCTCCTGGTGACACGGGAGGGCCGATTGAACATCTGCCGCCCTTCCCGGCCCTCCTGGTGACACGGGAGGGCCGAACGAACATCTGCCGCTTCCGGCAGCTAGTGACAGACTGGAATGAAGCCGGAAAAGGCTTCATTCCAGTCTCCTTGATGTAAACACGGAAGCGACGTCACAACGTCACTTTCTGTTTACTCAGCTGCCAATGGCGCCGTTTTAAAAAAATATACAGTATTTAGATTGATGGTGGCTTCGCCTCCCTCTTATGCCCCGTACACACGGTCAGATATTCCGATGGAAAAAGTCCGATCAGATTATGTTGTCGCAAAATCCGATCGTGTGTGGGCTCTAGTGGGCTTTTTCCCAGGACCTCAAATTTTCCGACAACAAAATCCGATCGGACTTTTTTCGATCGCGTGTAGGGAATTCCGACGGACAAAGTGCCACGCATGCTCAGATCAAATTACGAGACCAAAGCTATTGGCTACTAGCCTCTACGTAGTTCCTTAGTACGCAACGAACGTCATCACGTTTGGAACGATCGGATTTTCCGAAAACTTTGTCCGACCGTGTGTATGCAACACCAGTGTCGGACAAAATCCGTGGGTACGGGGGCTTATTCTAAGACACAGGGCTGGAGGGGTGTGACACAACCCGCGACGGGCAGAAGTCTGCCCACACCATGTTACTGCCAAAAAAACAATCAAGATTTGATTTAAAATGTGTATTTGTATGAAAATGTAAAACAGTTTATTGATGTTATTTATTTATTTTTACTCTGTATTCCAAGGGCTGTTTTTTTTTTTTCTTGAACATGTGACCAGCAGCAGAGGACTAGAAGCCCCTCCTGCTTATGTTTCCCTGCAGACAGTCTGGGAGAGAGCCGGGTCATGTGACAGCTGGATATCCATTAGGAAAAAGGAACTTAGATAATTTTTTTTTAAATTAAAATAATTACAGAGCTGTAATCCATATACAGAAATAGAGGGGAGAATGTACATTGTGTATCACTTTATAAAATTAAAATGATGATAAACAGTACCCTATAATATTGTATTATCCATAGGTTATGCTATAAAATTCCCTACAGGTCATGGCCCTTATTGGGGGGGGGGGGGGGGTGGTGAAAGCGATTTTTCAGCTACAGGGTGTAAAGCAAAACTCGAATTACAGTTGGCTAGAGGGGGATCACTTTAAAATATATTTATTAAAAATAATTACTGATCCTTTTTTTTGTTAGCTGTCTTTATATTTTATTCTGGAACACCAGACAGCAGGAAGGTGAGTATAACATGTTTGTTATATAAGAAAAAATTATAAATAGGCTTCACAACCTCTTTAAGTTCATCCCATGAAAGGTTCAACAGCAGAGGAACCCAAAATCCACCAAACGTGGCACTAAACTACGCGTTTCGAACACAAAAAAATACCGTCTGTATAACATTTATCTATTCTTTGAGCCAATGAGTTGTTGATTCCAATCAATAGCAATCAATCAAATCTCTTCTCTCTCTGCAACGGCTGAAATGTGGCCATGCGTGGCTCTATCTGTCGTTCTTTAGCGCTTTTCTCCTATAGCCGGGATCTAATGATTATAGACACACCTGAATACACAGTATATAGAGGAACAGAAAAAGATTATATATATATATAGATATAAAATGAAAATGTTTATTTCCTAGAAGCAGAAGGGCGCGTTGTTTATCCTCGCGGCTATTCTCCAAAACAATAAACCTGCCTCATCCTCTCTGCTGGCAACTACATAAAAAGTAATATCCAAAGTAAAATACCTACAAAACACGCCGAGAACCTGAACAATCCACATTTGGCTGCCTTAAAGCTGAACGCCACTACGTTTTTATTTTTAAACAAAATTCTCTTCTTTCCGCCGCTCCAAAAAAGTTCCCAAATCTGTTCTCACCATCTATCTCTACATGTCCCACTCCAGAGCCAGTTACCCTCCAGCCCCAGCTGCAGCTCCCCTTCCAGCTCCAGCTGCCGCTCCCCTTCCAGCCCCAACTGCCGCTCCCCTTCCAGCCCCAACTGCCGCTCCCCTTCCAGCCCCAGCTGCCGCTCCCCCTCCAGTCCCAACTGCCGCTCCCCTTCCAGCCCCAGCTGCCGCTCCCCCTCAAGCCCCAGCTGCCACTCCCCAGCTGCCACTCCCCCTCCAGTCCCCAGCTGCAACTTCTTTACCAGTCCCCAGCTGCCACTTCCCCCACTAGTTCCCAGCTGCCACTAGTCCCAGCTCCCACACCTTCTTCAGTCCCAGCTCTCACACCTCCTTCAGTCCCAGCTCCCACACCTCCTTCAGTCCCAGCTCCCACACCTCCTTCAGTCCCAGCTCCCACACCTACTTCAGTCCCAGCTCCCACACCTTCTTCAGTCCCAGCTCTCACACCTCCTTCAGTCCCAGCTCCCACACCTCCTTCAGTCCCAGCTCCCACACCTACTTCAGTCCCAGCTCCCACACCTTCTTCAGTCCCAGCTCTCACACCTCCTTCAGTCCCAGCTCCCACACCTCCTTCAGTCCCAGCTCTCACACCTCCTTCAGTCCCAGCTCCCACACCTCCTTCAGTCCCAGCTCCCACACCTCCTTCAGTCCCAGCTCCCACACCTCCTTCAGTCCCAGCTCCCACACCTCCTTCAGTCCCAGCTCCCACACCTCCTTCAGTCCCAGCTCCCACACCTCCTTCAGTCCCAGCTCCCACACCTCCTTCAGTCCCAGCTCCCACACCTCCTTCAGTCCCAGCTCCCACACCTTCTTCAGTCCCAGCTCCCACACCTTCTTCAATCCCAGCTCCCACACCTTCTTCAGTCCCAGCTCCCACACCTTCTTCAGTCCCAGCTCCCACACCTTCTTCAGTCCCAGCTCCCACACCTCCTTCAGTCCCAGCTCCCACACCTCCTTCAGTCCCAGCTCCCACACCTCCTTCAGTCCCAGCTCCCACACCTCCATCAGTCCCAGCTCCCACACCTCCTTCAGTCCCAGCTCCCACACCTCCTTCAGTCCCAGCTCCCACACCTCCTTCAGTCCCAGCTCCCACACCTTCTTCAGTCCCAGCTCCCACACCTTCTTCAGTCCCAGCTCCCACACCTTCTTCAGTCCCAGCTCCCACACCTACTTCAGTCCCAGCTCCCACACCTTCTTCAGTCCCAGCTCCCACACCTCCTTCAGTCCCAGCTCCCACACCTCCTTCAGTCCCAGCTCCCACACCTTCTTCAGTCCCAGCTCCCACACCTTCTTCAGTCCCAGCTCCCACACCTTCTTCAGTCCCAGCTCCCACACCTACTTCAGTCCCAGCTCCCACACCTTCTTCAGTCCCAGCTCCCACACCTTCTTCCGTCCCAGCTCCCACACCTCCTTCAGTCCCAGCTCCCACACCTCCTTCAGTCCCAGCTCCCACACCTTCTTCAGTCCCAGCTCCCACACCTTCTTCAGTCCCAGCTCCCACACCTTCTTCAGTCCCAGCTCCCACACCTACTTCAGTCCCAGCTCCCACACCTTCTTCAGTCCCAGCTCCCACACCTTCTTCAGTCCCAGCTCCCACACCTTCTTCAGTCCCAGCTCCTACACCTTCTTCTGTCCCAGCTCCTACACCTTTTCAGCTCCAGCTCCCACACCTTCTTCAGTCCCAGCTCCCACACCTTATTTAGCTCCAGCTGCCACTCCCACCCTACATTCCCAGCTCTTACATCTTCTTCTGTCCCAGCTCCCACACCTTCTTCAGTCCCAGTTCCCACACCTTCAGTTCCAGCTCCCACACCTTCTTCAGTCCCAGCTCCCACACCTTCTTCAGTCCCAGCTCCCACACCTACTTCAGCTCCAGCTCCCACACCTACTTCAGTCCCAGCTCCCACACCTTCTTCAGTCCCAGCTCCCACACCTTCTTCTGTCCCAGCTCCCACACCTTCTTCAGTCCCAGTTCCCACACCTTCAGTTCCAGCTCCCACACCTTCTTCAGTCCCAGCTCCCACACCTACTTCAGCTCCAGCTCCCACACCTCCTTCCGTCCCAGCTCCTACACCTCCTTCCGTCCCAGCTCCTACACCTTCTTCCGTCCCAGCTCCTACACCTTCTTCCGTCCCAGCTTCCACACCTTCTTCAGTCCCAGCTCCCACACCTTCTTCTGTACCAGCTCCCACACCTTCTTCAGTCCCAGCTCCCACACCTTCTTCAGTCCCAGCTCCCACACCTTATTCAGTCCCAGCTGCCACTCCCACCCTACATTCCCAGATCCCCTGCCCCTCCAGTTACATCTGCCACTCCTACAGCCCCAGCTCTGACTTTCTTCCTCCAGTCCCAACTACCACTCCTCCTCCAGTCCCAGCTGCTACTCCCCCTATAGTCTTAGCTCCCACACCTTCTTCAGTCCCAGCTCCTACACCTTCTTCAGTCCCAGCTCCCACACCTTCTTCAGTCCCAGCTCCCACACCTTCTTCAGTCCCAGCTCCCACACCTTCTTCAGTCCCAGCTCCCACACCTTCCTAAGCTCCAGCTGCCACTCCCACCCCCAGATCCCCTAGCCCTCCAGTTACAGCTGCCACTCCTTCAGCCCCAGCTCTGCCTGCACTACCACTTCCCCCTAGTCCCAGCTGCCACTCATCAAGTCCCAGCTGCCTCTCCTCCTCCAGTCCCAGTTGCTGCTTCTCTTTCTTCAGTCCCAAATCCTACTCCTCCTCCTCAAGACCCATCTGCTACTACTCCTCCAGTCCCAGCTGCCACTCCTCCTCCAGGATTGTGCCCAGGGCATGAAGGACACTCCTCCTATGTCATCAAGCCACTCTGTGCCCACAGGAGAATGATGCAGAGAACAGCACTCTCATCACTACATGAATGCCATATTCTGAATCCTTGAGGATCACCCACCGCTGGCACTGAAAAAATTAATTTGTTATAGTAATAATAGGCATTTACATTTTTTCAGTTTGTTCTTCTTGTTCTAAAAACTGCAATCAAATCAAAGTGATCTCTCACTCTCGCCAATAATGTCAAATTAATCTCTCTCTAGCCAACTGTGTTAAAGTGACCCCCCTCTAGCCGACTGTGTCAAAGTGACCCTCCTCTAGCCAACTGTGTCAGTGACCCCCCTCTAGCCAACTGTGTCAAAGTGACCCCCCTCTAGCCGACTGTGTCAAAGTGACCCCCCTCTAGCCGACTGTGTCAGTGACCCCCCTCTAGCCAACTGTGTCAGTGACCCCCCTCTAGCCAACTGTGTCAAAGTGACCCCCCTCTAGCCGACTGTGTCAAAGTGACCCCCCTCTAGCCAGCTGTGTCAGTGACCCCCCTCTAGCCAACTGGGTCAAAGTGACCCCCCTCTAGCCAACTGGGTCAAAGTGACCCCCCTCTAGCCAACTGGGTCAAAGTGACCCCCCTCTAGCCAACTGGGTCAAAGTGACCCCCCTCTAGCCAGCTGTGTCAGTGACCCCCCTCTAGCCAACTGTGTCAAAGTGACCCCCCTCTAGCCAGCTGTGTCAGTGACCCCCCTCTAGCCAACTGGGTCAAAGTGACCCCCCTCTAGCCAACTGGGTCAAAGTGACCCCCCTCTAGCCAACTGGGTCAAAGTGACCCCCCTCTAGCCAGCTGTGTCAAAGTGACCCCCCTCTAGCCAACTGGGTCAAAGTGACCCTCCTCTAGCCAACTGGGTCAAAGTGACCCCTTTCTGGCCAACTGGGTCAAAGCAACCCCTTTCTGGCCAACTGGGTCAAAGTGATCTCTCTCTCGCCAACTATGTAAAAGTCCCCCCCTGGCCAACTGGGTCAAAGTGACCCCTCTCTGGCCAACTGTGTCAAAGTGATCCCAGTTTTGCCAGCCCCTACTCTATCTTGTAGACTGCAATCCTCTCATTTGCTAAAACAGCATACTCCAAAAACAAACTATTAGTCACCCACACAGTACCTTCATTTCCACTGCGGCTGACCCAATGAGCAGCAGGGAGTCTCCATCCCAAACATCAATCTGTAGAGTCTGGAGAGCCAGATACCGCAGAAACCAGCGCTGTTCTCCTGACTTTAGGAATCCGGGGTCCACCATGTACTTCAACTGATAACCCGGACAGCCTGTGAGAAAAAGAAAATTAAAAAAATGAATATAAATATTATTTTAGTCAACTATTTCAAGATTTCTTTTTACTTGGTGCTATTTTATCATTAAGAGAAGTCCCTTTTCTGCGTTAATAGTCTTTCCCAGTTTTTAGACATATTATATCTTGTATCATTTATTTACCAGTAAAATCCTCCCTTGTGTAAACATCCAAAAGCACTGAGACTGCTGCTGGGTGCCGCCATCTTGGATGCGATGTCAGCATCCCCAACAGACTCACAGCTGTCGCTCAAGTGACACTCCACAGTATCCCCCTATGCTCCTGCTCTGACATAGCAATGGAGGAAAGGAGATAAAACACTCACCCTGGTTTATCGAGCCATCCTTATTGAGCGACACAATCACCCGGGCTGGGGTTTCCGTCCGTGAGGTTCCTTTGGAGTGAACCTGTACTAGCTGCAGGCGAGGTGTGGTTACTGGCTGGAATCGATAGAACTGGAATGTGAAGTAAAGGGTCTGAGGCCAGTTCAGTGATGAGTTACCTTCCGGGACACTAAGCAAAGGGAAAAAAAGAATTAGTATTATCATCCCAGGAATATAATAATTAAGCCCAACGCCAGCTCAGACACACAGACAGATATACAGAATGAGGCCCCTCTCCCTCCCTCTCACCAACTGTGTCAAAGTGATCCCTCTCTCTGGCCAACTGTGTCAAAGTGGTCTCCCTCTCGCCAAATGTGTCAAAGTGGTCTCCCTCTCGCCAACTGTGTCAAAGTGGTCTCCCTCTCACCAACTGTGTCAAAGTGATCCCTCTCTCTGGCCAACTGTGTCAAAGTGATCCCTCTCTCTGGCCAACAGTTTCAAAGTGGTCTCCCTCTCGCCAAATGTGTCAAAGTGGTCTCCCTCTCGCCAACTGTGTCAAAGTGGTCTCCCTCTCGCCAACTGTGTCAAAGTGGTCTCCCTCTCTGGCCAACTGTGTCAAAGTGATCCCCCTCTCTGGCCAACTGTCAAAGTGATCCCTCTCTGGCCAACTGTGTCAAAGTGGTCTCCCTCTCACCAACTGTGTCAAAGTGGTCTCCTTCTCTTGCCAACTGTGTCAAAGTGGTCTCCCTCTATGGCCATTTGTGTCAACGTGATTCCTCTCTCTGGCCAACAGTTTCAAAGTGATCCCTCTCTGGTCAACTTTTTAAAAGTGATCCCTCTCTGGCCAACTTTATAAAAGTGATCCCTCTCTCTGGCCAACTGTGTCAAAGTGGTCTCCCTCTCACCAACTGTGTCAAAGTGGTCTCCTTCTCTTGCCAACTGTGTCAAAGTGGTCTCCCTCTGGCCAACAGTGTCAAAGTGATTCCTCTCTCTGGCCAACAGTGTCAAAGTGGTCTCCCTCTGGCCAACTGTGTCAAAGTGGTCTCCCTCTCGCCAACTGTGTCAAAGTGGTCTCCCTCTCGCCAACTGTGTCAAAGTGGTCTCCCTCTCGCCAACTGTGTCAAAGTGGTCTCCCTCTCGCCAACTGTGTCAAAGTGATTCCTCTCTCTGGCCAACAGTGTCAAAGTGGTCTCCCTCTGGCCAACTGTGTCAAAGTGGTCTCCCTCTGGCCAACTGTGTCAAAGTGATCCCCCTTTCTGGCCAACTGTCAAAGTGATCCCCCTCTGGCCAACTGTGTCAAAGTGGTTTCCCTCTCGCCAACTGTGTCAACGTGATCCCCCTCTCTGGCCAACAGTTTCAAAGTGATCCCTCTCTGGTCAACTTTTTAAAAGTGATCCCTCTCTGGCCAACTTTTTAAAAGTGATCCCTCTCTCTGGCCAACTGTGTCAAAGTGGTCTCCCTCTCACCAACTGTGTCAAAGTGGTCTCCCTCTTTGGCCAACTGTGTCAAAGTAGTCTCCCTCTGGCCAACTGTGTCAAAGTGGTCTCCCTCTCGCCAACTGTGTCAAAGTGGTCTCCCTCTCTGGCCAACTGTGTCAAAGTGGTCTCCCTCTCGCCAACTGTGTCAAAGTGATCCCCCTCTCTGGCCAACAGTTTTAAAGTGGTCTCCCTCTTGCCAAATGTGTCAAAGTGGTCTCCTTCTCTGGCCAACTGTGTCAAAGTGGTCTCCCTCTCGCCAACAGTGTCAAAGTGGTCTCCCTCTCGCCAACTGTGTCAAAGTGATCTCCCTCTGGCCAACAGTGTCAAAGTGGTCTCCCTCTCGCCAACAGTGTCAAAGTGGTCTCCCTCTCGCCAACAGTGTCAAAGTGGTCTCCCTCTCGCCAACAGTGTCAAAGTGGTCTCCCTCTCGCCAACAGTGTCAAAGTGGTCTCCCTCTCGCCAACTGTGTCAAAGTGATCTCCCTCTGGCCAACAGTGTCAAAGTGGTCTCCCTCTCGCCAACAGTGTCAAAGTGGTCTCCCTCTCGCCAACTGTGTCAAAGTGGTCTCCCTCTCACCAACTGTGTCAAAGTGGTCTCCTTCTCTTGCCAACTGTGTCAAAGTGGTCTCCCTCTGGCCAACTGTGTCAAAGTGGTCTCCCTCTGGCCAACTGTGTCAAAGTGGTCCCTCTCTCTGGCCAACTGTGTCAAAGTGGTCCCTCTCTCTGGCCAACTGTGTCAATTTTGTAGGGTTCTCACCTGCTGAATGCCAGGAACTGCAGGACTATTTCATTGCACTGCAGATAATCAGCTTCTTCTCTCTGAGGGTTAAAGTTCACCGGACTCGAAGGATCGACCACTTCCGCTACTTCGTTATTGCAGTCCAAAATTTCAGGGAAGGCAACAGAGTGAAGGCGGGCCAGGGCGGCTCGGGACAAAATGGAGGTGGTGCTGGGAGGAAGAAAAGTCAGTGATCAATAGGAAGCCAGAGCATAAACCTTCCTGTAGTCTCCTGCTCCTCCATAGACACATGGCAGGGAGTGAGCGTTGTCACCCCTGGACAGGTAGTGTCTTGCAGGATCACCGGAGAAAAATTAAACAAAAAATAACCTGAAAATCTGAAAACTAATGCAGCTGCCACATCTAAGGGCTGGTAAACTGCAATATGTGACATTTCTGTTCTATGGATTAGATACTCTTGAATGTAGATCTGACTTTTCCAGATCACGGCCCACGGCAGGATTCCAGAAGAGTGTAAATTGGTGTGTCGGAGGCAGATAAACACATAATTTATGACATGCGTTCCCTTCCCTATTTCCAAATGTTATCTGTGGCGGATGATGAATGGCTGGAGTACAGTACATAGATCCGTGTACAGTTTCCATAAACAGAATCTTCTCCTATTATGAAATATAATGGAGATATACATTGTATGACCTCACTATAGAGGAATACAGTTGTCTTCTACTCTCCGGTCAGGAGCGTATAAGTATATATACAGTGTCTTGTAAAAGTATTCATACCCCTTGAAATTTCCCACATTTTGTCATGTTACAACCAAAAAACTTATTTTATTGAGATTTTATATGACAGACCAACACAAAGTGGCACATAATTGTGAAGTGGAAGGAAAATGATACAAATAAATATGTGAAAAGTGTGTGGGGGGGAGGGGGGGATTTGTATTCAGCCCCCTTTACTCTGATACCCCTAACTAAAATCTAGAGGAACCAATTGCCTTCAGAAGTCACCTAATTAGTAAATAGAGTCCACCTGTGTGTCATTTAATCTCAGTATAAATACAGCTGTTCTGTGAAGCCCTCAGAGGTTTGTTAGAGAACCTTAGTGAACAAACAGAATCATGAAGGCCAAGGAACACACCAGACAGGTCAGGGATAAAGTTGTGGAGAAGTATAAAGCAGGGTTAGGTTATAAAAAAATCTCCCAAGCTTTGACCATCTCACGGAGCTCTGTTCAATCCATCATCGGAAAATGGAAAGAGTATGGCACAACTGCAAACCTACCAAGACATGGCCGTCCACCTAAACTGACCGGGCCGGGCAAGGAGAGCATTCATCAGAGAAGAGCCAAGAGGTCCATAGTAACTCTGGAGGAGCTGCAGAGATCCACAGCTCAGGGGGGAGAGTCTGTCCACAGGACAACTATTAGTCGTGTTCTCCACAAATCTGCCCTTTATGGAAGAGTGACAAGAAGAAAGACATTGGAGAAAGAAAGTCATAAGAAGTCCTGTAAATGAGGTGACATTGGCGCCTTGGTAATGTGGTGTGACTATATCTGTCCGCTGCTGTATATACTGTCCCCTTCGAAGGGGGAACAAATGTGGTGGTTGGTTAAACTAAACAGCGTTTGCCCCACCTCTACCTAATGAGAACTTTATGCTTAATCAAAAAGGTTACACTGGTGAATATCAAAATAACAATCGTGACTGAGTGGCAAACTATAAATTATTAACTCTAATATTACATACATATTTTGATACCAGTGACTTGATTTACAATGTAAAGTGACTCGTGATAATAAGTGCAAATACAGCAAAATGAAGTGCTTGGTGCTCCGTGCTCCAAAGGTGACTGTAATTCCAGCACTGTGTGGTTCCGCACTCACCAGATGGGTTGGACTCCTCTGCCTTATGACAGGATAAGGCTCATTGATGGAGGTGGGAAGGGCTCTTGGATGGAGGTGAGGAAGGAAGGCTCATTGATGGAGAAGGGGAGGGGAGGGAAGGCTCACTGATGGAGGTGGGGGGGAGGGCTCATTGATGGAGGCAGGGAAAAAAGGCTCATTGATGAAGGTGGGGGGAGGTAAGGCTCATTGCATTGGTGGAGCTGGGGGGGGGGTGCTAATTGAAGGAGGTGGGGAGGGAAGGCTCATTGATGGAAGTGGGGAGGGAAGGCTCATTGATGGAGGTGGGGAGGGAAGGCTCATTGATGGAGGTGGGGAGGGAAGGCTCATTGATGGAGGTGGGGAGGGAAGGCTCATCGATGGAGGTGGGAGGGAAGGCTCATTGATGGAGGTGGAGAGGGAAGGCTCATTGATGGAGGTGGGGAAGGAAGGCTCATTGATGGAGGTGGTGAGAGGAAGGCTCATTGATGGAGGTGGTGAGAGGAAGGCTCATTGATGGAGGTGGTGAGAGGAAGGCTCATTGATGGAGGTGGTGAGAGGAAGGCTCATTGATGGAGGTGGTGAGAGGAAGGCTCATTGATGGAGGTGGGGAGGTAAGGCTTATGGATGGAGGTGGAAGGGAAGGCTCATTGATGGAGGTGGGAAGGGCTCTTGGATGGAGGTGGGGAGGGAAGATTCATTGATGGAGGTGAGGAAGGAAGGCTCATTGATGGAGAAGGGGAGGGGAGGGAAGGCTCACTGATGGAGGTGGGGGGGGGGAAGGCTCACTGATGGAGGTGGGGAGGGGGGGAAGGCTCATTGATGGAGGCAGGGAAAAAAGGCTCATTGATGAAGGTGGGGGGAGGTAAGGCTCATTGCATTGGTGGAGCTGAGGGGGGGGGGGGTGCTAATTGAAGGAGGTGGGGAGGGAAGGCTCATTGATGGAGGTGGGGAGGGAAGGCTCATTGGTGGAGGTGGGGAGGGAAGGCTCATTGGTGGAGGTGGGGGAGGGAAGGCTCATTGGTGGAGGTGGGGAGGAAAGGCTCATTGATGGAGGTGGGGAGGGAAGGCTCATTGGTGGAGGTGGGGGAGGGAAGGCTCATTGGTGGAGGTGGGGGAGGGAAGGCTGGCCCGTGTAGTCCGATCCAATAGAAGAGCTACTGGAGCTCAGATTGCTGGACAAGCAAATGCTGGTTCTGATAGAAAGGTGTCAGAACACACAGAGCATCACAGTTGTTGTGTATGGGGGCTGTGTAGCTGCAGACCGGTCAGGGTGTCCATGCTGACCCGTGTCCGCAGCCAAAAGAGCCTACAATGGGCACGTGAGCATCAGAACTGGAGCATGGAGCGATGGATAAAGGTGGCTTGGTCTGATGAAAACAAGAATGGTTTGAGGATTCCAACAACAATTTTGGGGTATTGACTTGGCCTCCAATTTCTCCGGATCTAAATCTAATCAAGCATCTGTTGGATGTGCTGGAAAAACAAGTCTGATCCATGGAGACCCCACCTCACAACTTACAGGACCTACAGGATCTGCTAGTGACGGCTTGGTGCCAGATACCACAGTGTACCTTCAGAGGTCCAGTGGGGTCCATGCCTGGACGGGTTATGGTGGGTGGTCATAATGTTATGACTGATCAATGTGTATATATATATATTTGTGGTATATCCTTGCAATGTGTCATGATGTGAAGCCAGGGTATATAAAACTGATAATACGGAGTGAAGCTGAACAGACGCGATGAGTCAGCCCCGCTTGGCATTTTGTACAGACACATGGTAACTGCTATTTCTGTTTTAGGAACAATCCTACACTGATTTTTTTAAAACTAAATTGAATCAGACGATCGCTTATCTAAAGAGGGGAATAATCCAACCTGAAAGTTTGCAGAGAATCTCCCACCAAAGTGTCTGAAGGATGAACACTACTCAGGGCAACCAACGATCCCCAGGAAGGGAACCGCCTGTAAACTGGATGGGTCTGCAGAGACCACAGGGGAATGTTCAGAGATCAGCTCCAGGATTAATCCATCAATCAGATGCCATGTAGTCTTCTATCAGCAAAGCCCCTACTCCCTACTGATTGCTGAGCTATTAGGGGGGCTTCTGCAGAGAGACCACTGCTTCCAAACAGAGAGCAAGGATCCTTCTCTGCAGCACGCTGGACCTCTTTGATGCACCTGGAAGGTGTAAATGGGGGGGGGGGGGGCATAATCTCTTCAGTATGATGGCCATATTGTATATTTTACACATATTTGTGGACTGAATTCTTTTTTTTATAAATGAATGAATAAAAACAATCCAAGAAATAACTTTAGAAGTCCCCCCTTTCACATCAGACATTTCCTATCGCATCAAAGCCCCCCTCAATTTCCATTAAAGTCCTCCCTTAACATCAGAGCCCCCCCATCATATCAGAGTCCCCCCTTTACATCAGAGGCTCCATCATTTCATCAGAGCCCCATCTCCCCATTCATCAGAGTGCCCCTTCCACATTAGAGGCCCCCCATTTCATCAAAGCCCCCCTCAATTTCCATTAAAGTCCTCCCTTAACATCAGAAGCCCCCCCCCCCATCATATCAGAGTTCCCCTTAACATCAGAAGCCCCCTCATTTCATCAGAGCCCCATCTCCCCTTCCATTAGAGTCCCCCTTTCACATCAGGGCTCCTCTTTTACATCAGAAGCCCCCCCCCCCCCTCTACATTCATCAGAGTGCTCCTCCCACATTAGAAGCCCCCCCCCCCCCCCCCCCCGGTTAATCAGAGCCCCCCCCCCCCCCCTTCCATCAGAGTCCCCTTCAAATCAGCCCCCCTTTCCCATCGGACACTTTTTGTCACATCAGATACCCCCTCACTTTCCATTAGAGTCCCCCTTTAAAATAAGAAGCCCCCCATCACATCTGAGTTCCCCCTTCAAATTTGAAGCCCATTCATTTCATCAGAGCCCCACCCCCCCCCCCCCCCCCCCCCCTTCCATTAGAGTCCCCCTTTCACATCAGGGCTCCTCTTTTACATCAGAAGCCCCGCCCCTCCACATTCATCAGAGTGCTCCTCCCACATCAGAAGCCCCCCCTGGTTCATGAGAGCTCCCCCCTCCCCTTCCATCAGAGTCCCCTATAAAATCAGTCCCCCTTTCCCATCGGACACTTCTCGTCACATCAGATACCCCCTCACTTTCCATTAGAGTCCCCCTTTAAAATAAGAAGCCCCCCATCACATCAGAGTTCCCCCTTCAAATTTGAAGCCCCCTCATTTCATCAGAGCCCCACCTCCCCTTCCATTAGAGTCCCCCTTTCACTTTCACACCAGGGCTCCTCTTTTACATCAAAAGCCCCCCCCCCTCCACATTCATCAGAGTGCTCCTCCCACATCAGAATCCCCCCCCCCTCCACATTCATCAGACTGCTCCTCCCACATCAGAATCCCCCCCCCCCCCCCCCCCCCCCCCCCCCCCCCCCCCCCCCCCCCCTCCACATTTATCAGAGTGCTCCTCCCACATCAGAATCCCCCCCTCCACATTTATCAGAGTGCTCCTTCCACATCAGAATCCCCCCCTCCACATTCATCAGAGTGCTCCTCCCACATCAGAATCCCCCCCTCCACATTCATCAGAGTGCTCCTCCCACATCAGAAGCCCCCCTGGTTCATCAGAGCCCCCCCCCCTCCCCTTCCATCAGAGTCCCCTTCAAATCAGTCCCCCTTTCCCATGGGACACTTCTCGTCACATCAGATACCCCCTCACTTTCCATTGGAGTCCCCCTTTAAAATCAGAAGCCCCCCATCACATCAGAGTTCCCCCTTCAAATTTGAAGCCCCCTCATTTCATCAGAGCCCCACCTCCGCTTCCATTAGAGTCCCCCTTTCACATCAGGGCTCCTCTTTTACATCAGAAGCTCCCCCATTTTCTCAGAGCCCCCCTCCTAAATCATCAGTGTCCCTTCCACATCAGAAGCCCCCCCCCCCCCCATTTCATCAGAGCCCCATCTCCCCATTCATCAGAGTGCCCCTTCCACATCAGAGGCCCCCCATTTCATCAAAGCCCCCCCTTAATTCCCATTAAATTCCCCCCTTAACATCAGAAGCCCCCCCATCATATCAGCATTCCCCCTTCACATCAGAAGTCCCCCATTTCATCAGAGCCCCCGCCCCTCAGAGTCCCACTTTTACATAAGGGCTCCTTTTCACATCAGTCCCCCTTTCCCATCAGAAACCTTCCATCACATCAGTAGCCCCCGTCACATCAAAGTCCCCCCCCCCCACATCAGAGCTCTGTTTTCGCATCAGCCCCCCTTTCCTATCAGAAATCTCCCCTCACATAATACGCCCCTCCCCCCACACCATATCAGAGTCCTCTACACATCAGAAACCTCCCATCACATCGGAGTTCCTGTGGGCCGGGTAAAATCTTGCAGTGGGCCGGATGTGGGACGCGGGCCGTAGTTTGGTGACCCCAAGTATAACACTGCACACAAAATTGTAAATCCAATACTAAAATGTATTTAGAGGATTTAAACTCACAGTTCAGTTGGGCTTCAAAGGGGGTCCGATACCATCAGAGGGACTCGGCCCCGGGCCCCAAAGATGATGGCTCTACAGCAGGGGCGGACTGACAACTTATGGGGCCCCCGGGCAATAGGAGATTATGGGGCCCCCAGGGGCGGACGCACTTCCCGAGGGCCCCGGGCCACTAGGGGGCCCCATCAGGGTTGCCAGCCTCAGTAAAACCAGGGACAGTATGTCAAAATCTGTGTTTTTTTTACATCTGTTTCTGAAATCTGAGATTATAGCTGCCCCACCTCTCCAGTACCTTCTCAGCCAATAGAAACATGTCTGTGTATACTGTGTGATTGTATACTGTGTGTGTGTATACTGTGTGTACATGTATGTGTATACTGTGTGTGTGTATACTGTGTGTATACTGTGTGTGTGTATACTGTGTGTACATGTATGTGTATACTGTGTGTGTGTGTGTATACTGTGTGTATACTGTGTGTACATGTATGTGTATACTGTGTGTGTGTATACTGTGTGGCCCCATAATCTCTGATTGCCTGGGGGCCCCATAATCTCCTATTGCCTGGGGGCCCCATAAGTTGTCAGTCCGCTCCTGTGGGGCCCCCAGGCAATCAGAGATTATGGGGCCACACAGTATACACACACACAGTATACAATCACACAGTATACACAGACACGTTTCTATTGGCTGAGAAGGTACTGGAGAGGTGGGGCAGCTATAATCTCGGATTTCAGAAACAGATGGAAAAAAAAAACACAGATTTTTACATACTGTCCCTGGTTTTACTGAGGCTGGCAACCCTGATGGGGCCCCCTAGTGGCCCGGGGGGCCCTTGGGAAGTGCCCGAGTGGCCGAATGGTCAGTCCGCCCCTGCTCTACAGGACCCAGTGATGGCGCTCCAGTCTTGTACAGATCCCTGCAGGCCAGTGTCTATGTTGCTGCAAGCATAGCTTGTCCATCAGCACCACGGAGAGCTCCAGGACCATCCACCCTTCATCAGAAAACGCCCGGCTGGTTTTCGGCTTCTCGAATTTATTGAACAATTGCATTTAAAATGCAGAAAAAAAAGAATTCACGATCCGGTTTAATAGAGAGATGGTAATTTGGGTCTGCTTGGTTGGATGGTAATTCAGCACAGCGATGAGGGAACAAAGTAAAGAGACTGACAAAGCAGGCTGAGCTCAAGGGCACGAGGCGGTTCAATGGCATTCGCCGGAGTGAAACCGCGCCATACAAACACTGATTTATATCTCACGTCCCGCGCTGTTGATCTGCTGAGATATCAATGTGACTTTTTTAATGGTATCTCGGTGCTGGCGGCAGGACGGAGGCATTCATGGGACTTTTTTTTTTTCCAGAGGTTCGTGACTGTAAGGACGCCCGGACATTTATATAGAGGAATAAAGCTGAACTCCTGGTAATAAAGATATACAGCCTGAATGAACACCAAGGAATTGTGGACTTTTATATTCCGTGCCCTCTAGACTGAGAGCGCTGGATAAAAGAATAAATACCGCGCTGAATTTGACTTCTCAGTATGTCAGTTAGAGGCGCTGGTGAGGCCACTCTCAACAAAAATGGGGTGCCCCTTAAAAAAAGACACCCCCAGTGTTTTTATGAAAATCCATGCGTAAGAAAAAACAAACCCTCGGTACGGTTTGCAGAAGTGAGGAGCATTTTGACCACCCTAATGGTCCATGGGGAAATGTCTAGTGTACTTCACGATACACACATTTCAAATTCCTTAAAGTGTGGGACCCCCTGGTGGTCATATGCCCTTCCGAGCCGGTCCTCGGCTAGTATGGGGGCTCCCAACCGACCTGTTGCTGATTAGCATGCAGAACCTTCTACTCTTCTCCCTACTTCTCCAATTTTTCTTTTCCTTTGCCGCTTCTCTCCCCCCCCCGCCCAGGGCCATCTTAAGAGCATTATAGGCCCCCGGGCAATACAGTGCACTGGGGCCCTGTCTACACGATCACGCACGGTAATATAAATGCAAATGATCAATAAGGCTATATTTATTGGTACTTCCAACAAAATCAGTGTTTAACCACTTCAGCCCCGGACCAATTGGCAACCAAAGGACAAGGCCCCTTTTTGCGATTCGGTACTGCGTCGCTTTAACTGACAATTGCGCGGTCGTGCGACGTGGCTCCCAAACAAAATTGGCGTCCTTTTTTTCCCACAAATAGAGCTTTCTTTTGGTGGTTTTGATCGCCCCTGCGGTTTTTATTTTTTGCGCTATAAACAAAAATAGAGCGACAATTTGAAAAAAATGCAATATTTTTTACTTTTTGCTATAATAAATATCCCCCCAAAAAATATATAAAAAAAACAAACATTTTTTTTTCTCAGTTTAGGCCGATACGTAATCTTCTACATATTTTTGGTAAAAAAAATCGCAATTAGCGATTATTGATTAGTTTGCGCAAAAGTTATAGCGTTTAACAAAATAGGGGATAGTTTTATAGCATTTTTATTAATATTTTATTTTTTTACTAGTAATGGCGGCGATCAGCGATTTTTATTGTGACTGCAACATTATGGCGGACACATCGGACATTTTTGACACATTTTTGGGACATTTGTCATTTATACAGAAATCAGTGCTATTTAAATAGCACTGATTCCTATGTAAATGACAGAGGCAGTGAAGGAGTTAACCACTAGGGGGCGGGAGGAGTCAGTGTGACGTGTTGTGTTTTTTTTTACAGTAGGGGGCGCGTGGCTGTACGTCTGACGTCATTGATCGGCGTTCCCGATGACAGGGAACAGCCGATCAGTGACAGGCAGAGTAGGAAGCGCGGGGAGAGGGTTTGTTTACACAGACCTCTCCCCGTTCTTCAGCTCCGTAAACCCGATCGCGGGACACCAGCGGCGATCGGGTCCGCTGGTCCCGCGGCCGTGGTCACGGAGCTCCCGACCGGGTCGCGAGCGCGCCGCTGGCGGCGCGTGCGCGACCCACAGGCAGGCACATGCACGATCACGTACAGGTACGTGAATTTGCCTGCCCGTGCCATTTTGCCGACGTATATCGGCGTTAGGCGGTCGGGAAGTGGTTAAACATTAACACGTTAAACAATTAAAACGTTTGGACAATATAACACGAGTTTGGTGGGCACAGTGGCAGCGTTTAGGCACAGTGGCAGCGTTTGATGGCCATAGTGGCTGCCTTTGATGGGCACAGTGGCAGCTTTTGATGGCACAGTGGCAGCTTTTGATGGGCACAGTGGCAGCTTTTGATGGGAACAGTGGCAGCTTTTGATGGGAACAGTGGCTGTGTTTGGTGGGCACAGTGGCTGCCATTAATGGGCACAGTGGCAGCTTTTGATGGGAACAGTGGCTGTTGTTTGATGGGCACAGTTGCAGCTTTGATGGGCACAGTGGCAGCTTTGATGAGCAAAGTGGTTGTTTGATGGGCACAGTGGCAGCTTTTGAGGGGCACATACAGTGGCTGTGTTTGATGCACAACTTGAACTTACTTAAGTAGACATTGTTAGACTTACTTGAGGCCGTCGGCCTGGTGCAGTACAGTGTGTCACTCACAGCAGCAAGGCAGCGCCAGCTATCAAGGGCCGTCTTTCCGTTCCCTCTCCATGGTGTCTGAAGAACATGGCAGTTGTGGGCGGAGCCTGTTCACTAGCCACTGGGGCAGCCGCGGTGCGCTACGAATGCTGGGGCAGCCGTGGCCTCTGATTGACGTCACTGGTTGCTAGCTAGATGCCGGTCGGTGAAGTGAGCAACCAGTGCAGTCAGTCAATTTAAGCAGCAGATTGCAGCACTGAGGATCAGCCCTGGATGGGGCCCCCCAGACAAGTGGGGCCCCCGGGCAACTGCCCAGCATGCCCAGTGGAAAAAACGGCCCTGCCCCCGCCGCCTCCCCCCCCCGCACCCCTTCCCTTCCCTCCCCTACAAACAAAAAAAACCCACCCAAAAATACCAAACCAAACCAAACCCCCAACCACCAAAAACTTCCCGGTTGGAGCCCTCCCCACACCTCTCCTCTCCCCTTTTTTTTTATTTTGTATTTTTCTTTGTTCTCAAATTGGGTCTTCCAGGCCCATCCTTTGAGACCATCTCTAGCCCTGTTGGTCATGGCAGGTGGTTTATATTGTAGTGTACACAAAATGTTACTTTCGATACTGTTATTGTTACCGCAATTATTTCCCCCTGCGTGGGAAACAACTACTCTTTTGCTTATTGGGTCATGTTTGCTTCCTTTTGTCTCAATAAGAATTATTGTATCAGAAAATTCATGCGTAAAAACTCTAATGAGAATGCCATTCCAAAAGAATTCAAAAACTTTTATTATTGATGTTAGTTGGCACTATATAAATCCCGTATAATAATAATCAAGTTTTGGGGGCTCAAGGATCCGCCCCTTTTTCAGGACTATAAAAGATATATTGTCACGGTTGGGGGTCAGGCTCGGAGACAAGTAGCAATAGCAGTAGGGAGGCTTCCACCGACCAGCAGGGTAAACACACCAGCAGGTCACCCTGGCCAAAGACGTGGGCTCATCCAAGGTGTGGGGTCTAAGCACTATTCGGGGTTCACCAGAGCTCCTGATGGTGGAGATGGGTTTTGCTGTGTGTACTAGGTTGCGGTCCTTAGGATGACCCCACCAGGACTGGAGCAAGCCAGGGTTCAGTAGCAGATATAGCAGGTTGGGATCAAGAAGAAGCTTAGTCAGTAAACAAGCCAAAGGTCAGCAACAAGTGGTTGCAGGTTGGGATCAAAAGGAAGCGTAGTTGAAGAACAGAGTGGTAGAGAAGATACAGACAGCAGCAGGAGTGACAACAGAGACAACAGTGAGCTGGAGAGAGCACAATAATCTGGCAAACCGGAAGTGCAAAAGGCGTGGCTTAAATAGTAAATCCAGGCAAGGTTGTCTAATGAATAAGACAAGGAGCTGTCCAGCATCTCAGGTGGCTCAGCAAGAAGAGATACTGCCAGGCACAGCAGAGGTTGCAGATCTGGGTCCTGGCAGACACAGTGTAAGAAAGCTGGGTGTTACAAAAAGATCAGTGAGTGAGCATGCGCATGTTCCTGGGCATAAGGTTACTACTAGACATGTATTAGCATGCATGCGTGGGGGTATTATTGCACACAATGGCTCATACACATGTTCTGCACTGGCACTAGCACCAAATGGCCTGTATAGGCCAGAGCAGTGATGGAAAACCTTGGCACCCCAAATTTTTTTGAACTACATTTCCTATGATGCTCTTGCACTCTGCAGTGTAGTTGAGCATCACAGTTAATGTAGTTCCAAAACGGGCGGTACAGTGGTGTAGTGGTTAGCACTCTCGCCTAGCAGTAACAAGGGTCGCTGGTTCGAATCCCAACCACGACACCACCTGCCTGGAGTTTGCATGTTCTCCCTGTGCCTGGGTTTCCTCCGGGTACTCCGGTTTCCTCCCACAATCCAAAGACATGCAGGTAGGTTAATTGGCTTCTGTCCAAAATGTGGCCCTAGTATATGAATGGGGGACCTTGGATTGTGGGCTCCTTGAGGGTAGGGACCAATGTGATGCGATTGTGCAATGTACAGGGATAGGGACAATTGTAGACACTCACTCAGGTTGAACTGGATGGACTGGTGTCTTTATTCAACCTTACTGACTATGAACTATAAGGTTCGTCATCACTGGGCTAGAGTGTAACATAGACAGATTGTTGAGTAGACATGTGCAATTCGTTTTGTCTTTTTTCCTTTTTTTTCGTTATTTTCGTTCGTTCGAATCGGAATAATGAATCGTACGAATCCGATTAACGAATCATTCGAATCGAACGAATACGAAAAAACAACGAAAATCCGAAAAAAAACTAATTAGAAACAACGAATGTACTGATGAAGAAAATCCGAAAAACGAAAACGACATTCGTAACTTTTTTTTTTTTTTTGTTGAATTGGTAATTTTCCGTGTCTCTTACAATGGTGCTGCTTAAACGTGCTTCGAATGGATTGAACAAAAAAATTCGTACATTCGTAACTTCTTTTTTTGATTCGTAACTTTTTTTTTTCGATTCGTAACTTTTTTTTTTTCGATTCGTAACTTTTTTTTTCCGATTCGTAACTTTTTTTATTTTCGATTCGTAATGAATGGATTGAAACAAAAAAATTCGTACATTCGTAACTTTTTTTTGATTCGTAACTTTTTTTTTTTCGATTCGTAACTTTTTTTTTTTTCGATTCGTAACTTTTTTTTTCCGATTCGTAACTTTTTTTATTTTTTTTCGATTCGTAATGAATGGATTGAACAAAAAAATTTCGTACATTCGTAACTTTTTTTTGATTCGTAACTTTTTTTTTTCGATTCTAAATTATTAAAATGTAATAATAGCATACACATTACATAAAATTATGAATTATGCTCCGATTACGAATCTACGAATGTACGAATAAATACGGATGCGTCCGAAAATTAAACTAACGAAAAACGAATCAACGAGAAAATAACTCTTACGAATGTACGAATCGTTACGAATCAACGGAAACGAAACGAAAATAAACTAATTTTTTGTTGTGCACATGTCTATTGTTGAGTGGTCTTCAGCTAGTTCCTGATCTGCTACTTCTGTCTTCCCATGTATGACCCGGCTTGCCTTTGACCCGCCTCTGAATTTTTGTTTACCTGTTGTAACCTCGACCTGTGTTTCGGACTATGCCGCTCTGTCTTCCGATACGGTACCTTGCTGCCCGGCTGTTGAACTGACCTTGGCCTGTATCCTGACGTTGCCTTATGTTCTTGTACCTGGTTATCCGGTTGTTGCCTTGGGCTGTATCTTAACGCTGTCCCTGCCTTCTGATTTGGTACCTCGTTGCCTGGCTGTTGGAGACTATCAGCTTATGCCCTGGCTTGGTGCCTGTCTACTGATCAGGGGCTACCGTCCTCCTACATCTGGTTCTTACCCAGTCTGTCCCTCATCCTCCTACATCTGTTTCTTACCCAGTCTGTCCCTCATCCTCCTACATCTGGTTCTTACCCAGTCTGTCCCTCATCCTCCTACATCTGGTTCTTACCCAGTCTGTCCCTCATCCTCCTACATCTGGTTCTTACCCAGTCTGTCCCTCATCCTCCTACATTTGGTTCTTACCCAGTCTGTCCCTCATCCTCCTACATTTGGTTCTTACCCAGTCTGTCCCTCATCCTCCTACATCTGGTTCTTACCCAGTCTGTCCCTCATCCTCCTACATCTGGTTCTTACCCAGTCTGTCCCTCATCCTCCTACATCTGGTTCTTACCCAGTCTGTCCCTCATCCTCCTACATCTGGTTCTTACCCAGTCTGTCCCTCATCCTCCTACATCTGGTTCTTACCCAGTCTGTCCCTCATCCTCCTACATCTGGTTCTTACCCAGTCTGTCCCTCATCCTCCTACATCTGGTTCTTACCCAGTCTGTCTCTCATCCTCCTACATCTGGTTCTTACCCAGTCTGTCCCTCATCCTCCTACATCTGGTTCTTACCCAGTCTGTCCCTCATCCTCCTACATTTGGTTCTTACCCAGTCTGTCCCTCATCCTCCTACATTTGGTTCTTACCCAGTCTGTCCCTCATCCTCCTACATCTGGTTCTTACCCAGTCTGTCTCTCATCCTCCTACATCTGGTTCTTACCCAGTCTGTCCCTCATCCTCCTACATCTGGTTCTTACCCAGTCTGTCCCTCATCCTCCTACATCTGGTTCTTACCCAGTCTGTCCCTCATCCTCCTACATCTGGTTCTTACCCAGTCTGTCCCTGACGCTGCTTGCAACACTCTGCTTCCTCACATTCTCCATCACCATTACTGGACAAGAGGTGCAAGAGAAGCCATCTCTTCATCTCGATCTCCACCAGGTACGCTAGCCAATGAAGTATGCCAGCCAATGAAGGCCAAGAGCAAGACCTGAGCTGTGAGACCTAAGGAAGTGAGTATCTGAATCCAGGACAATTCTGAACAAGAGTGGGCTAAATGGAAAAAAAATGTTGGGGGGGGCGGGGGTTGTTATGTTGTTCTTTAAATCTGCAGCTTCCATTAGAAATACCTAGAGTCCTGGTACCGGGAATTACTGTTCTTTATGGTTAGGTCTTCTGTTTTTCCACTTACCTCCCAGTCTGAGTCCCCATTGCAACAATAGGAGCGTGGACAGGAGAGAAGGCCAGTTCCTGAAGATGGTCGGTGTTGGAGTAGTCCAGGTTACGGTCACCCATCTCTGCTTCGAGGTGGGTAATTCCACTCACTCCTGGGATCTCCTATAAAAAAGTAAAATTAGATTAAACGATCGGCTGCATGAGGGGAGATGTTGGTTTGCAGTGAAGGCCAAAAATATATATTTTATTTAGTTCAAACACAAATGTTAAATTAAACACACTGTTTCTTTCTCAACCACTTCAGTTCCAGAAGATTTACCCCCCCCCCCCCCAGGCCATTTTTTGCAATACAGCACTGTGTTACTTTAACCACTTCAGCCCCGAACCAATTGGCAGCCAAAGGACCAGGCCCCTTTTTGCAAATTCGGCACTGCGTCGCTTTAACTGACAATTGCGCGGTCGTGCGACGTGGCTCCCAAAACAAAATTGGCGTCCTTTTTTCCCCACAATCAATGTTGTGTCGGGTCCGGGAATGAGCCGGAGAAACATTACTAAAAAGGATAAATAAAAATCTTTTTATGATCACATCCAACACCCGGATCCGCGATTATTACAGAAACCTTCCCAGACCCGCGATTATTCCCGAAACCTTCCCGGATCCGCGATTATTCCCGAAAACCTGCTCCCTGTGATTGGAGCAGAGATCAGTGATCAGTAACACACAGCCACGCCCCCCCCCACAGTTAGTAACACGCCCCCTAGGACACACTTAACCCCTACACTGCCACCCCCTGGTTAACCCCTTCACTGCCAGTGTCATTTACACAGGAATCAGTGCATTTGTATAGCATTGATCGCTGTATAAATGAAAATGGTCCCAAAAATGTGTCAAAAATGTCCGATGTGTGCGCCATAATGTCGCAGTCACAATAAAAATCGCTGAACGCCGCCATTACTAGTAAAAAAAAAATATATACATTAATATATTCAACTCAACCCAGGTAAGGAATTTTACATCCACAGCACACAAGCACCACATTTTTCTCTTACCCCGATCACCACGGATGAAACCAAAAATGTCATCAAGAGCCTCCGAGACAGCACATCGCCAAACGACATCATCCCCACAAAACTCTTGAACGAATGCTCCGACATTCTGGCCCCCGTCTATTACACACCTAGTAAATCAGTCTTTCAAAGAAGGATTGGTTCCGAATCGCCCTCAAGCAAGGCATCATCAAACCACTGCTAAAGAAACCCAACCTCGACCCCAAGGATCCGAACAATCGCAGACCGGTAACAAGCCTGAACACCATTTCCAAGATCATGGAGAAAGCAGTAGTACAACAGCTTCAGCTTCACCTGGACACACACAAGCTCCTGGACCCACTACAATCGGGCTTCCGCCCAGGCCATGGCACAGAAACGGCACTTCTGAAAATATGGGATGACGCCCTTGAAGCCACGGATGACGGAGAATCGTGTCTTCTGGTATTGCTGGATCTCAGTGCGGCGTTTCGACACAGTGGACCACAACATTCTTCTCAGCCGCCTCAAGGAAGTGGCAGGAGTTTCAGATGGAGATCTTCCATGGTTCTCTTCCTTCTTAGGAAACCGGTCACAGACAGTGAAACTAGGAGCCTTCACTTCGGAAACCCGGGCAATCACGTATGGAGTCCCTCAAGGATCACCATTGTCACTAGTACTCTTCAACATTTACATCCGACCACTCTTCAAAATTATTAACAAATCAGATCTGTGTTTCCACTCATACGAGGACGACACTCAACTGTATTTCCGGATCACCGGACAAAAAGACCAACACCAGGAACTAGAAAAATGTCTCACATTGATCGATGACTGGATGACCACTAGCTCCCTCAAACTTAAAGCGGAAGTAAACCCATCGATTTAACAGTCTAAAAAAAAAAAGGCATGCCGTGAATGCTAACTGCACATTGGCTGTGCTCTCAACCAAACAGTCAAACCATCCAATGGCTGGTGTCATAACGGATCACATGTGCAGCACTGCGGCAGTTGAAGATTAAACAGAGGCAAAGATGGCAGCTTCCTTGGCTGAAAACGATAGGGGGGTTTTACTTCCACTTTAATGGATCAAAAACAGAACTACTGCTCCTCGACGCAAAACTCAAGGAAAAAGACGAAGACCCCTTGGACACCACCAACCATCTTGGGACAGACCATCCTTCCAAGCAACAAAGCCAAAAGCCTCGGAGTAATCTTTGATTCAGAGATGACCATGGAGGCACAAATAGGATCAGTAATCAGCGGATCCCACCATCTCCTCCGCATGCTTCGCAGACTCATCCCCTTCATCCCGGAAAAGGAGAAAGCAGTAGTAGTGGGAACGATCATCAATTCGCGTCTCGACTACGCAAACTCCCTCTACATAGGACTACCGGATTGCACGCCTACAAGTCGTCCAAAACACAGCAGCAATACTAGTCACCGGAAAGAAACCCTGGGAATCCATCTCCCCATCCCTAAGGATCCTCCATTGGCTCACGGTAAAAGACAGGATCACATTCAAGACCCTCTGCCTCACCCACAAATGTACACAAGGAAATGCGCCTCAATACCTTTGTGAGAAAATAGAAAAATACATACCGAATCGCAGCCTTCGATCGACAAACCAAAATCGCCTGCTCATCCCCAAAGCCCGCTACAAATCGAAGGGAGAACGAAGATTCGCAGTACAGGGACCTCGGCTATGGAATGCTCTACCGAACAACATCCGCTTGGAAGAAAACCATCAGGACTTCAGGAAAAAACTCAAGACCACCTCTTCTAAACATGGCATCCCAACAAGAGCAGACAAGCGCCTAGAGGCGATTCAGTTCGCAGTTGTAGCGCTATACAAATCATTCATTCAATAAAAATGCTATAAAACTATCCCCTATTTTGTAGGACGCTATAACTTTTGCGCAAATCAATAATCGCTTATTGCGATTTTTTTACCATAAATATGTAGAAGAATACGTATCGGCCTAAACTGAGGAAAAAAATGTTTTTGTATATTTTTTGGGGGGATATGTATTACAGAAAAAAGTAAAAAATAATGTGTTTTTTTTTCAAAAAACTGTCGCTATTTTTTGTTTATAGCGCAAAAAATATAAACCGCAGAGGCGATCAAATACCACCAAAAGAAAGCTCTATTTGTGGGAAAAAAAGGACATCAATTTTGTTTGGGAGCCACGTCGCACGACCGCGCAATTGTCAGGTAAAGCGACGCAGTGCCGGATCGCAAAAAGTGCTCTGGTCTTAAGCCAGCAAAATGGTCCGGGGCTGAAAGTGGTTAAACTCCCTTCCGCGAAAACGTTTCCTCCCTATTGTGGGGTCACCAGTCCGGTATTTATAAATTAAAAATCATATCCTCTCTCAAGAGTCTCTTCTCCAGAGAGAATAAGTTCAGTGCTCACAACCTTTCCTCATAACTAATATCCTCCAGACCCTTTATTAGCTTTGTTGCCCTTCTTTGTAATCGCTCCATTTCCAGTACATCCTTCCTGAGGACTGGTGCCCAGAACTGGACAGCATACTCCAGGTGCAGCCGGACCAGAGTCTTGTAGAGCGGGAGAATTATCCTTTTATCTCTGGAGTTGATCCCCTTTTTAATGCCAATATTCTGTTGGCTTTGTTAGCAGCAGCTTGGCATTGCTGAGACGAGGGGCGTTGGTAGGTCTACAAAAGATCTGGGGCTAGAGCCCATAGCAGGGTAGTAAAGAAAGTCATATGCTTGGGCAGGCATACACATGTATATAATATACGTGTGTGTGTATATCCCCAGAGAGCCCCCCTACATTAGGGTCCCGAGAGCCTCCTCCGTATAATCAGGGTCCCCAGAGAGCCCCCCACTTACATCAGATTGCCCAGAGAGCCCCCCACTTACATCAGGTTCCCCAGAGAGCCCCCCCACCACTTACATCAGGTTCCCCAGAGAGCCCCCCCTTACATCAGGTTCACCAGAGAGCCCCCACTTACATCAGGTTCCCCAGAGAGCCCCCCCTGCTTACATCAGGTTCCCCAGAGAGCCCCCCCCCACTTACATCAGGTTCCCCAGAGAGCCACCCACTTACATCAGGTTCCCCAGAGCCCCCCCCCCACTTACATCAGGTTCCCCAGAGAGCCCCCCCCCACTTACATCAGGTTCCCCAGAGAGCCCCCCCCCACTTACATCAGGTTCCCCAGAGAGCCCCCACTTACATCAGGTTCCCCAGAGAGCCCCCCACTTACATCAGGTTCCCCAGAGAGCCCCCCCCACTTACATCAGGTTCCCCAGAGAGCCCCCCCCCACTTACATCAGGTTCCCCAGAGAGCCCCCCCACTTCCATCAGGTTCCCAGAGAGCCCCCCACTTACATCAGGTTCCCCAGAGAGCCCCCCCCACTTACATCAGGTTACCCAGAGAGCCCCCACTTACATCAGGTTCCCCAGAGAGCCCCCCCACTTACATCAGGGTTCCCCAGAGAGCCCCCCACTTACATCAGGTTCCCCAGAGAGCCCCACCACTTACATCAGGTTCCCCAGAGAGCCCCCCACTTACATCAGGTTCCCCAGAGAGCCCCCCTACTTACATCAGGTTCCCCAGAGAGCCCCCACTTACATCAGGTTCCCCAGAGAGCCCCCACTTACATCAGGTTCCCCAGAGAGCCCCCCACTTACATCAGGTTCCCCAGAGAGCCCCCACTTACATCAGGTTCCTCAGAGAGCCCCCACTTACATCAGGTTCCCCAGAGAGCCCCCCACTTACATCAGGTTCCCCAGAGAGCCCCCACTTACATCAGGTTCCCCAGAGAGCCCCCCACTTACATCAGGTTCCCCAGAGAGCCCCCACTTACATCAGGTTCCCCAGAGAGCCCCCCACTTACATCAGGGTCCCCAGAGAGCCCCCACTTACATCAGGTTCCCCAGAAAGCCCCCCCACTTACATCAGGTTCCCCAGAAAGTCCCCCACTTACATCAGGTTCCCCAGAGAGCCCCCCCACTTACATCAGGTTCCCCAGAGAGCCCCCCACTTACATCAGGTTCCCCAGAAAGTCCCCCACTTACATCAGGTTCCACAGAGAGCCCCCCACTTACATCAGGTTCCCCAGTGAGCCCCCCACTTACATCAGGTTCCCCAGAGAGCCCCCCACTTACATCAGGTTCCCAGAGAGCCCCCCACTTACATCAGGTCCCCAGAGAGCCCCCACTTACATCAGGTTCCCCAGAGAGCCCCCCCACTTACATCAGGTTCCCAGAGAGCCCCCACTTACATCAGGTTCCCCTGAGAGCCCCCCACTTACATCAGGTTACCCAGAGAGCCCCCCACTTACATCAGGTTACCCAGAGAGCCCCCCACTTACATCAGGTTCCCCAGAGAGCCCCCCACTTACATCAGGTTCCCCAGAGAGCCACCCACTTACATCAGATTCCCCAGAGAGCCCCCCACTTACATCAGGTTCCCCAGAGAGCCCCCCCACTTACATCAGGTTCCCCAGAGAGCCCCCCCTTACATCAGGTTCCCCAGAGAGCCCCCCCACTTACATCAGGTTCCCCAGAGAGCCCCCACTTACATCAGGTTCCCCAGAGAGCCCCCACGTACATCAGGTTCCCCAGAGAGCCCCACTTACATCAGGGTCCCCAAAGAGCCCCCACTTACATCAGGTTCCCCAGAGAGACCCCACCTTACATCAGGGTCCCCAGAGAGCCCCCCCCACTTACATCAGGTTCCCCAGAGAGCCCCCTGCTTACATCAGGTTCCCAGAGAGCCCCCACTTACATCAGGGTCCCCAGAGAGCCCCCCACTTACATCAGGGGTCCCCAGAGAGCCCCCACTTACATCAGGTTCCCCAGAGAGCCCCCACTTACATCATGTTCCCCAGAGAGCCCCCACTTACATCAGGGTCCCCAGAGAGCCCCCCACTTACATCAGGTTCCCCAGAGAGCCCCAACTTACATCAGGGTCCCCAGAGAGCCCCACTTACATCAGGGTCCCCAGAGAGCCCCCCACTTACATCAGGTTCCCCAGAGAGCCCCCCCCCACTTACATCAGGTTCCCCAGAGAGCCCCCCACTTACATCAGGTTCCCCAGAGAGCCCCCCACTTACATCAGGTTCCCCAGAGAGCACCCCCACTTACATCAGGGTCCCCAGAGAGCCCCCCACTTACATCAGGTTCCCCAGAGAGCCCCCCGCTTACATCAGGTTCCCCATAAAGCCCCCACTTACATCAGGTTCCCCAGAGAGCCCCCACTTACATCAGGGTCCCCAGAGAGCCCCCCCCCACTTACATCAGGTTCTCTAGAGAGCCCCCACTTACATCAGTGTCCCCAGAGAGCCCATACTTACATCAGGGTCCCCAGAGAGCCCCCCACTTACATCAGGTTCCCCAGATAGCCCCCACTTACATCAGGTTCCCCAGATAGCCCCCACTTACATCAGGTTCCCCAGAGAGCCCCCCACTTACATCAGGGTCCCCAGAGAGCCCCCCACTTACATCAGGTTTCCCAGAGAGCCCCCCACTTACATCAGGTTCCCCAGAGAGCCCCCCACTTACATCAGGTTCCCAAGAGAGCCCCCACTTACATCAGGTTCCCAGAGAGCCCCCCCTTCCCCTTGGGGACCCCTGCAGAAACTCTGGGCTATGGGCCCCAGATTTGGGGCTATAGCCCCAAAAGCCACCCCCTAGCGACGCCACTGGCTGAGCCTACTAGGACCCTCAGGTCCTTTTCCATCCTAGATCCCCCCCATGGGGTATCATTTTTGAAGCAAAGCAAACATAACGTGTGACCAGGACTGTAAGGTGACCATTTTATTTAGTGACGGGGGGGCTTTGATTAGCAATCGGAGTGCTCTAAAAAAAAAAAAAAAGTGCGTCCGATGCCACATTTTGAAGTGTAAAAGAGACCTTATGGGGCATTTTTCATTTGCATTCTAATATCCAATGACAGGTGCCCACTTGCAAACACTAACATCTGGGCACAGTAATGCAGGTTGGCTTAATTAGTTTTTATTGCTGATGTTCTGTGTTTGATGTCAAACCATTATGTATCACATACATGGGCAGAGGTCCAAGACTTTGTCCTCAGGCCACCTTCCGCCGCCATCCAGGCATAAGACGCCCCCCCCCCCCCCCCCCCCCCCCCCCCGGCCTGTGCTGTATTTCAACATAATTAGCCGACTTGGACGTTTTTTTTTTTTTTTCTCCATCAATGCTAAAGTCGTTTAACATTATTCCTTATTTTTATCGAAATTGCTCTCGTTTAAAATGCTTACGAAGTCATTTGTGTTCCTAACCTTTTATCCAGATTAAATTGCAGTAATATGATAATGAATGTGGTTGTGAGCCAGAGAACATCACTTTAATATCTTTATAGAGGAGCCCTATGGAGACGTCACCACAAACAAGGGAAGACTCGTGTACCCTGCAGCGACCAATCCCACGCTGGCTCACCTGGTGGGCGTCATTTAACCCGTTCACTGCCAGAGCCATTTTTGCTCGTTTAAAAAAAAAACTAAAACCCCCCAAAAATATCAATTTTCTGAAAGCAGACACCCTAAAGAATAAAACGGTGGTTGTTCCAATTTTTTTTCTGTAACGTGATATTAGCGCAACGATTTAATAACTCAGAAATTTCAGTAAAAAAAAGTTCATTTTAGGGCCCCCACATTCAACATATTACCAATTAGTTTTTTTATATAAAAAAGAAAGAAATTGATAGCCAACAGGTCAAGCCTTTAACCGCTTCAGCACCGGGCGATTTTACTCCCTTTCTTACCAGAGCACTTTTTGTGATTTGGCACTGCGTCGCTTTAACTAACAATTGCGCTGTCATGCGACGTTACACCCAAACAAAATCGACGTCCTTTTTTCCCCACAAATAGAGCTTTCTTTTGGTGGTATTTGATCGCCTCTGCGGTTTTTTATTTTTGCGCTATAAACAAAAGAAGAGCGACAATTTTGAAAAAAAAAAAACACAATATTTTTTACTTTTTGCTATAATAAATATCCCATTTAAAAAAAAAAAATGTTCCTCAGTTTAGGCCAATACATATTCTTCTACATATTTTGGTAAAAAAAAAATCGCAATAAGCGTATATTGATCGGTTTGCGCAAAAAAGTTATAGCGTTTACAAAATAGGGGATATAGATTTATTGCATTTTTTTTTTTTACTAGTAATGGCGGGCGATCTGCGATTTTTTTTTTTTTTTTTCGTGACTGCGACATTGCGGCGGACACATCGGACACTTTTGACACATTTTTGGGACCATTCACATTTACACAGCGATCGTTGCTATAAAATTGCACTGATTACTGTGTAAATGTGACTGGCAGGGAAGGGGTTAACACTAGGGGGGCGCTGCAGGGGTTAATATGTTCCCTGAGTGAGTGATCCAACTGTGGGGGGAGGGGACTGACAAGGGGAGGAGACCGATCAGTGTTCCTCCGTTCTGGGATCACATGATCGGTCTCCTCTCCGCTGACAGGACGTGGAGCTGTGTGTTTACACCCCATCATTGCACACACAGCTCCACGGTCCCGCACGGTCCCGCTGTTTTAACGGGCAATCGCGGGTGCCCGGCAGACATCGCGGCCGCTGCGCACGCGCACCGGGTCCCGAGCCACGCCGCCGGCGGCGCGCGCGCGCCCCTAGGCGGCCGGGAATGGGAGGACGTCATATGACGCCCACCAAGGATGGGAGATCCACCTCGTGGGCGTCATATGACTATGGGCGGGAAGTGAAGGGGTTAAAACCCCTTCCCGTCGAGCGTACGCACATCTGCGTACTCGGCTTTCGGAGGTTATACAGGGATGATGCCCGCAGCTGCAGGCATCATCCCAGTACCGTTGTTTAGAGCCGGCGATCAGCTTTGAGGATAACTAATAATAATAAAATCCACTCGGTTGTTATCCCGGAGGAGCGGGAGGGGACTCCCCCCCTCCCGCCGCCTCCCACCACTTTTCCCGGCCCTCCCGGTGACACGGGAGGCCCAATCGAACATCCGCCGCTTCCGGCGGCTAGTGACAGACTGGAATGAAGCCGGAAACCGCTTGGTTCCAGTCTCCTTGATGTAAACACAAGCGACGTCATAACGCCAATGGCGCCGGTTTTTAAAAAATATACAGTATTCAGATACACTGTTTTCAGTGATCTGAATACTTTGAAGTGCAAAGGAGGGATTGGGAGTCTTTTAGACCGCTGATCCCTCCATAAAGAGTACCTGTCACCACCTATTACTGTCACATGGATGTTTACATTCCTTGTGACAGCAATAAAATGGATCAAATTAAAAAAACAAAAACAAATTCATAATATAAAAATAAAATAAAATAAATAAGAAAAAATAAAAACATTTTTGAAACCGCCCCCGTCACCGCGAGCTCGCGCAGCAAAGAAAAAACGCATATGGAAGTCGCGCCCGCATATGTAAACGGTGTTCAAATAACACGTGTGAGGTATCCCCGTGATCGTCAAAGCGAGAGCAATAATTCTAGCACTAGACCTCCTCTGTAACTCTAACCTGGTAACCGTAAAAAAAAATGTAAGCGTCACCTATGGAGATTTTTAGGTACCAAAGTTTGTCGCCATTCCACGAGTGCGTGCAATTATAAAGCGTGACATGTTTGGTATCTATTTACTCGGCATAACATCATCTTTCGCATCATTCAAAAAAAATTGTATAAATATACTGTTTTGTCATGAAAGTGTCCCTTTTCCCAAAAAAATTGCGTTTAAAACACCGCCGCACAAATACCGTGTGACATAAAATATTGCAACCAACGCAATTTGATTCTCTAGATTCTCTGCTAAAAAAATATATATAATGTTTGGGGGTTCTAAGTAATTTTCTAGCAAAAAATAGGGATTTTAATTTGTAAACACCAAATGTCAGAAATAGGCTTAGTCATGAAAGGGTTAAAGTGTCACTAAACCCCCATCATATAAAACGATGAATAAATGATTGTATTCCATGCTGCTCATACTCACTCATCACTATGAGATTCCTTTTCTGTATTCTGCAAAAATCCCGGTTGATCCTGCTGCTCTCTATCTCCCCCCTCCTGTCCATGTCCCCACTGCAGTTGGTGATTTTGCAGATCAGTGTTGGCAGCTCTGCACATGCTCAGTTTTCAGTGATTTTCTATGCTGAGCATTTCCTCCCCATCACATCTGAGCAGCCCATGTGACTATAGAGTCACACAAGTGGGCGCATACCCCTCCTTCTCCATGCCCACTATCAACAAAACTTGATTAAGCACAAGATGTATGTGTGAAACGCGTCTACGTGACCACAATTTGGTGTCTTTTTCTTGTAAACCAACTAAACACAAAGGAGGGCGGGAAATGACATGTAGATTGATGGTGGCTTCGCCTCCCTCTTATGCCCCGTACACACGGTCAGATAGTCCGATGGAATAAGTCTGATCGGATTATGTTGTCGGAAAATCCGATCGTGTGTGGGCTCTAGTGGGCTTTTTCCGTCAGGGAGCAGGATCTCAAATTTTCCAACAACAAAATCCGATCAGACTTTTTTTCGATCGTGTGTAGGGAATTCCGACGGACAAAGTGCTATGCATGCTCAGATCAAATTACGAGACCAAAGCTATTGGCTACTAGCCTCTACGTAGTTCCGTTGTACGCAACGAACGTCACCACGTTCAGAACGATCTGATTTTCCGAAAACTTTGTCCGACCGTGTGTATGCAACACCAGTGTCGGACAAAATCCGTGGGTACGGGGGCTTATTCTAAGACACAGGGCTGGAGGGGTGTGACACAAACCGCGACTGGCAGAAGTCTGCCCACACCATGTTACTGCCAAAAAACAATCAAGATTTGATTTAAAACGTGTATTTGTATGAAAATGTAAAACAGTTTATTGATGTTATTTATTTATTTTTACTCTGTATTCCAAGGGCTGTTTATTTTTTTCCTTGAACATGTGACCAGCAACAGAGGACTAGAAGCCCCTCCTGCTTATGTTTCCCTGCAGACAGTCTGGGAGAGAGCCGGGTCATGTGACAGCTGGATATCCATTAGGAAAAAGGAACTTAGATAATTTTTTTTTAAATTAAAATAATTACAGAGCTGTAATCCATATACAGAAATAGAGGGGAGAATGTACATTGTGTATCACTTTATAAAATTAAAATGATGATAAACAGTACCCTATAATATTGTATTATCCATAGGTTATGCTATAAAATTCCCTACAGGTCATGGCCCTTATTGGGGGGGGGGGGGGGGGGTGAAAGCGATTTTTCAGCTACAGGGTGTAAAGCAAAACTCGAATTACAGTTGGCTAGAGGGGGATCACTTTAAAATATATTTATTAAAAATAATTACTGATCCTTTTTTTTTTTTATAGCTGTCTTTATATTTTATTCTGGAACACCAGACAGCAGGAAGGTGAGTATAACATGTTTGTTATATAAGAAAAAATTATAAATAGGCTTCACAACCTCTTTAAGTTCATCCCATGAAAGGTTCAACAGCAGAGGAACCCAAAATCCACCAAACGTGGCACTAAACTACGCGTTTCGAACACATAAAAATACCTTCTGTATAACATTTATCTATTCTTTGAGCCAATGAGTGATCTGTTGATTCCAATCAATAGCAATCAATCAAATCTCTTCTCTCTCTGCAACGGCTGAAATGTGGCCACGCGTGATCTGTCGTTCTTTAGCTCTTTTCTCCTATAGCCGGGATCTAATGATTATAGACACACCTGAATACACAGTATATAGAGGAACAGAAAAAGGTTATATATATATAAAATGAAAATGTTTATTTCCTAGAAGCAGAAGGGCGCGTTGTTTATCCTCGCGGCTATTCTCCAAAACAATAAACCTGCCTCATCCTCTCTGCTGGCAACTACATAAAAAGTAATATCCAAAGTAAAATACCTACAAAACACGCCGTGAACCTGAACAATCCACATTTGGCTGCCTTAAAGCTGAACGCCACTACGTTTTAATTTTTAAACAAAATTCTCTTCTTTCCGCCGCTCCAAAAAAAAGTTCCCAAATCTGTTCTCACCATCTATCTCTACATGTACCCTCCAGCCCCAGCTGCCGCTCCCCTTCCAGCCCCAGCTGCCGCTCCCCTTCCAGCCCCAGCTGCCGCCCCCTTCCAGCCCCAGCTGCCGCTCCCCTTCCAGCCCCAGCTGCCGCTCCCCTTCCAGCCCCAGCTGCCGCTCCCCTTCCAGCCCCAGCTGCCGCTCCCCTTCCAGCCCCAGCTGCCGCCCCCTTCCAGCCCCGGCTGCCGCTCCCCTTCCAGTCCCAACTGCCGCTCACCCTTCAGTTTCAGCTGCCGCTCCTCCTCTAGTCCCAGATGCCATTCACCCTTCAGTCCCCAGCTGCTGCTCCTTTCCAGTCCCTGCTGCCACTCCTCCTCCAGTCCCAGCTGTCATTCCCCCTCCAGTCCCAGCTGCCACTTCCTCTCCAGATCCAGCTGCCACTTCCTCTCCAGATCCAGCTGCCACTCCCTCTCCAGATCCAGCTGCCACTTTCTCTCCAGCCCCAGCTGCCACTCCCCCTCCAGCCCCAGCTGTCACTCCCCCTCCAGCCCCAGCTGCCACTCCCCAGCTGCCGATAGTTCCTCAATTCCCAGCTGCCACTTCCCCTCCAGTCCCCAGTTGCCACTTTCTCTCCAGCCCCAGCTGGCACTCCCCCTCCAGCCCCAGCTGCCACTCCCCAGCTGCCGATACTTCCCCAGTTCCCAGCTGCAACTTCTTTACCAGTCCCCAGCTGCCACGTCCCCACCAGTCCCCAGCTGCCACGTCCCCCACTAGTTCCCAGCTGCCACTAGTCCCAGCTCCCACACCTTCTTCAGTCCCAGCTCCCACACCTTCTTCAGTCCCAGCTCCTACACCTTCTTCAGTCCCAGCTCCCACACCTCCTTCAGTCCCAGCTCCCACACCTTCTTCCGTCCCAGCTCCCACACCTTCTTCCGTCCCAGCTCCCACACCTCCTTCAGTCCCAGCTCCCACACCTTCTTCCGTCCCAGCTCCCACACCTCCTTCAGTCCCAGCTCCCACACCTCCTTCAGTCCCAGCTCCCACACCTTTTTCAGTCCCAGCTCCCACACCTTCTTCAGTCCCAGCTCCCACACCTTCTTCAGTCCCAGCTCCCACACCTCCTTCAGTCCCAGCTCCCACACCTCCTTCAGTCCCAGCTCCCACACCTTCTTCAGTCCCAGCTCCCACACCTTCTTCCGTCCCAGCTCCCACACCTCCTTCAGTCCCAGCTCCCACACCTCCTTCAGTCCCAGCTCACACACCTTCTTCCGTCCCAGCTCCCACACCTCCTTTAGTCCCAGCTCCCACACCTCCTTCAGTCCCAGCTCCCACACCTCCTTCAGTCCCAGCTCCCACACCTTCTTCAGTCCCAGCTCCCACACCTTCTTCAGTCCCAGCTCCCACACCTCCTTCAGTCCCAGCTCCCACACCTCCTTCAGTCCCAGCTCCCACACCTCCTTCAGTCCCAGCTTCCACACCTCCTTCAGTCCCAGCTCCCACACCTTCTTCAGTCCCAGCTCCCACACCTTCTTCAGTCCCAGCTCCCACACCTTCTTCAGTCCCAGCTCCCACACCTTCTTCAGTCCCAGCTCCCACACCTTCTTCCGTCCCAGCTCCTACACCTTCTTCTGTCCCAGCTCCTACACCTTTTCAGCTCCAGCTCCCACACCTTCTTCAGTCCCAGCTCCCACACCTTATTTAGCTCCAGCTGCCACTCCCACCCTACATTCCCAGCTCTTACATCTTCTTCCGTCCCAGCTCCCACACCTTCTTCAGTCCCAGTTACCACACCTTCAGTTCCAGCTCCCACACCTTCTTCAGTCCCAGCTCCCACACCTTCTTCAGTCCCAGCTCCCACACCTACTTCAGCTCCAGCTCCCACACCTACTTCAGTCCCAGCTCCCACACCTTCTTCCGTCCCAGCTTCCACACCTTCTTCAGTCCCAGCTCCCACACCTTCTTCTGTACCAGCTCCCACACCTTCTTCTGTACCAGCTCCCACACCTTCTTCTGTCCCAGCTCCTACACCTCCTTCCGTCCCAGCTCCTACACCTTCTTCCATCCCAGCTCCTACACCTTCTTCCGTCCCAGCTTCCACACCTTCTTCAGTCCCAGCTCCCACACCTTCTTCAGCTCCAGCTGCCACACCTTCTTCTGTCCCAGCTCCCACACCTTCTTCTGTCCCAGCTCCCACACCTTCTTCTGTCCCAGCTCCTACACCTCCTTCCGTCCCAGCTCCTACACCTTCTTCCGTCCCAGCTCCTACACCTTCTTCCGTCCCAGCTCCCACACCTTCTTCAGTCCCAGCTCCCACACCTTCTTCAGTCCCAGCTCCCACACCTTCTTCAGTCCCAGCTCCCACACCTTATTCAGTCCCAGCTGCCACTCCCACCCTACATTCCCAGATCCCCTGCCCCTCCAGTTACATCTGCCAATCCTACAGCCCCAGCTCTGACTTTCTTTCTCCAGTCCCAACTACCACTCCTCCTCCAGTCCCAGCTGCTACTCCCCCTATAGTCTCAGCTCCCACACCTTCTTCAGTCCCAGCTCCTACACCTTCTTCAGTCCCAGCTCCCACACCTTCTTCAGTCCCAGCTCCCACACCTTCTTCAGTCCCAGCTCCTACACCTTCTTCAGTCCCAGCTCCCACACCTTCTTCAGTCCCAGCTCCTACACCTTCTTCAGTCCCAGCTCCCACACCTCCTTCAGTCCCAGCTCCCACACCTTCTTCAGTCCCAGCTCCCACACCTTCTTCCGTCCCAGCTCCCACACCTCCTTCAGTCCCAGCTCCCACACCTCCTTCAGTCCCAGCTCACACACCTTCTTCCGTCCCAGCTCCCACACCTCCTTTAGTCCCAGCTCCCACACCTCCTTCAGTCCCAGCTCCCACACCTCCTTCAGTCCCAGCTCCCACACCTTCTTCAGTCCCAGCTCCCACACCTCCTTCAGTCCCAGCTCCCACACCTCCTTCAGTCCCAGCTCCCACACCTCCTTCAGTCCCAGCTCCCACACCTCCTTCAGTCCCAGCTTCCACACCTCCTTCAGTCCCAGCTCCCACACCTCCTTCAGTCCCAGCTCCCACACCTTCTTCAGTCCCAGCTCCCACACCTTCTTCAGTCCCAGCTCCCACACCTACTTCAGTCCCAGCTCCCACACCTTCTTCAGTCCCAGCTCCCACACCTTCTTCCGTCCCAGCTCCTACACCTTCTTCTGTCCCAGCTCCTACACCTTTTCAGCTCCAGCTCCCACACCTTCTTCAGTCCCAGCTCCTACACCTTATTTAGCTCCAGCTGCCACTCCCACCCTACATTCCCAGCTCTTACATCTTCTTCCGTCCCAGCTCCCACACCTTCTTCAGTCCCAGTTACCACACCTTCAGTTCCAGCTCCCACACCTTCTTCAGTCCCAGCTCCCACACCTTCTTCAGTCCCAGCTCCCACACCTACTTCAGCTCCAGCTCCCATACCTACTTCAGTCCCAGCTCCCACACCTTCTTCAGTCCCAGCTCCCACACCTTCTTCAGTCCCAGCTCCCACACCTTCTTCTGTACCAGCTCCCACACCTTCTTCTGTACCAGCTCCCACACCTTCTTCTGTCCCAGCTCCTACACCTCCTTCCGTCCCAGCTCCTACACCTTCTTCCGTCCCAGCTCCTACACCTTCTTCCGTCCCAGCTTCCACACCTTCTTCAGTCCCAGCTCCCACACCTTCTTCAGCTCCAGCTGCCACACCTTCTTCTGTCCCAGCTCCCACACCTTCTTCTGTCCCAGCTCCCACACCTTCTTCTGTCCCAGCTCCCACACCTTCTTCTGTCCCAGCTCCTACACCTCCTTCCGTCCCAGCTCCTACACCTTCTTCCGTCCCAGCTCCTACACCTTCTTCCGTCCCAGCTCCCACACCTTCTTCAGTCCCAGCTCCCACACCTTCTTCAGTCCCAGCTCCCACACCTTATTCAGTCCCAGCTCCCACACCTTATTCAGTCCCAGCTGCCACTCCCACCCTACATTCCCAGATCCCCTGCCCCTCCAGTTACATCTGCCAATCCTACAGCCCCAGCTCTGACTTTCTTCCTCCAGTCCCAACTACCACTCCTCCTCCAGTCCCAGCTGCTACTCCCCCTATAGTCTCAGCTCCCACACCTTCTTCAGTCCCAGCTCCTACACCTTCTTCAGTCCCAGCTCCCACACCTTCTTCAGTCCCAGCTCCCACACCTTCTTCAGTTCTAGCTCCAACACCTTCCTAAGCTCCAGCTGCCACTCCCACCCCCAGATCCCCTAGCCCTCCAGTTACAGCTGCCACTCCTTCAGCCCCAGCTCTGCCTGCACTACCACTTCCCCCTAGTCCCAGCTGCCACTCATCAAGTCCCAGCTGCCTCTCCTCCTCCAGTCCCAGTTGCTGCTTCTCTTTCTTCAGTCCCAAATCCTACTCCTCCTCCTCAAGTCCCATCTGCTACTACTCCTCCAGTCCCAGCTGCCACTCCTCCTCCAGGATTGTGCCCAGGGCATGAAGGACACTCCTCTTAGGTCATCAAGCCACTCTGTGCCCACAGGAGAATGATGCAGAGAACAGCACTCTCATCACTACATGAATGCCATATTCTGAATCCTTGAGGATCACCCACCACTGGCACTGGAAAATGAATTTGTTATAGTAATAATACGCATTTACATTTTTTCAGTTTGTTCTTCTTCATCAAAGTGATCTCTCACTCTCGCCAATAATGTCAAATGAATCTTTCTCTAGCCAACTGTGTTAAAGTGACCCCCCTCTAGCCAAGTGTGTCAAAGTGACCCCCCTCTAGCCAACTGGGTCAAAGTGACCCTCCTCTAGCCAACTGGGTCAAAGTGACCCCTTTCTGGCCAACTGGGTCAAAGTGACCCCTTTCTGGCCAACTGGGTCAAAGCGACCCCTTTCTGGCCAACTGGGTCAAAGTGATCTCTCTCTCGCCAACTATGTAAAAGTCCCCCCCTGGCCAACTGGGTCAAAGTGACCCCTCTCTGGCCAACTGTGTCAAAGTGATCCCAGTTTTGCCAGCCCCTACTCTATCTTGTAGACTGCAATCCTCTCATTTGCTAAAACAGCATACTCCAAAAACAAACTATTAGTCACCCACACAGTACCTTCATTTCCACTGCGGCTGACCCAATGAGCAGCAGGGAGTCTCCATCCCAAACATCAATCTGTAGAGTCTGGAGAGCCAGATACCGCAGAAACCAGCGCTGTTCTCCTGACTTTAGGAATCCGGGGTCCACCATGTACTTCAACTGATAACCCGGACAGCCTGTGAGAAAAAGAAAATTAAAAAAATGAATATAAATATTATTTTAGTCAACTATTTCAAGATTTCTTTTTACTTGGTGCTATTTTATCATAAAGAGAAGTCCCTTTTCTGCGTTAATAGTCTTTCCCAGTTTTTAGACATATTATATCTTGTATCATTTATTTACCAGTAAAAGCCTCCCTTGTGTAAACATCCAAAAGCACTGAGACTGCTGCTGGGTGCCGCCATCTTGGATGCGATGTCAGCATCCCCAACAGACTCACAGCTGTCGCTCAAGTGACACTCCACAGTATCCCCCTATGCTCCTGCTCTGACATAGCAATGGAGGAAAGAAGATAAAACAGACACTCACCCTGGTTTATCGAGCCATCCTTATTGAGCGACACAATCACCCGGGCCGGGGTTTCCGTCCGTGAGGTTCCTTTGGAGTGAACCTGTACCAGCTGCAGGCGAGGTGTGTTTACTGGCTGGAATCGATAGAACTGGAAGGTGAAGTAAAGGGTCTGAGGCCAGTTCAGTGACGAGTTACCTTCCGGTACACTAAGCAAAGGGAAAAAAAGAATTAGTATTATCATCCCAGGAATATAATAATTAAGCCCAACGCCAGCTCAGACACACAGACAGATATACAGAATGAGGCCCCTCTCCCTCCCTCTCACCAACTGTGTCAAAGTGATCCCTCTCTCTGGCCAACTGTGTCAAAGTGATCCCTCTCTCTGGCCAACTGTGTCAAAGTGGTCTCCCTGTCGCCAACTGTGTCAAAGTGATGCCCCTCTAGCCAACTGTGTCAAATTGGTCTCCCTGTCGCCAACTGTGTCAAAGTGATGCCCCTCTAGCCAACTGTGTCAAAGTGGTCTCCCTCTCGCCAACTGTGTCAAAGTGGTCTCCCTCTCACCAACTGTGTCAAAGTGGTCTCCCTCTCACCAACTGTGTCAAAGTGGTCTCCCTCTCGCCAACTGTGTCAAAGTGATCCCTCTCTCTGGCCAACTGTGTCAAAGTAGTCTCCCTCTCGCCAACTGTGTCAAAGTGATGCCCCTCTAGCCAACTGTGTCAAAGTGGTCTCCCTCTCGCCAACTGTGTCAAAGTGATCCCCCTCTCTGACCAACAGTTTCAAAGTGGTCTCCTTCTTACCAACTGTGCCAAAGTGGTCTCCTTCTCTGGCCAACTGTGTCAACGTGGTCTCCATCTGGCCAACAGTGTCAAAGTGATCCCCCTCTCTGACCAACAGTTTCAAAGTGGTCCCTCTCTAGCCAACTGTGTCAAAGTGATCCACCTCTCTGGCCAACTGTCAAAGTGATCCCTCTCTGGCCAACTGTGTCAAAGTGGTCTCCCTCTCGCCAACTGTGTCAACTTGATCCCCCTCTCTGGCCAACAGTTTCAAAGTGGTCTCCCTCTTACCAACTGTGTCAAAGTGGTCTCCTTCTCTGGCCAACTGTGTCAAAGTGATCCCTCTCTAGCCAACTGTGTCAAAGTGATCCCCCTCTCTGGCCAACTGTGTCAAAGTGATCGCTCTCTCTGGCCAACTGTGTCAACGTGGTCTCCATCTGGCCAACAGTGTCAAAGTGATCCCCCTCTCTGACCAACAGTTTCAAAGTGATCCCTCTCTGGTCAACTTTTTAAAAGTGATCCCTCTCTGGCCAACTTTTTAAAAGTGATCCCTCTCCCTGGCCAACTGTGTCAAAGTGGTCTCCCTTTTTGGCCAACAGTTTCAAAGTGGTCTCCTCTGGCCAACTGTGTCAAAGTGGTCTCTCTCTTGCCAACTGTGTCAAAGTGGTCTCCCTCTATGGCCAACTGTGTCAACGTGATCTCCCTCTCGCTAACTGTGTCAAAGTGATCTCCCTCTTGCCAACTGTGTCAAAGTGGTCTCCCTCTCGCCAACTGTGTCAAAGTGGTCTCCCTCTCGCCAACTGTGTCAAAGTGATCTCCCTCTTGCCAACTGTGTCAAAGTGGTCTCCCTCTCGCCAACTGTGTCAAAGTGGTCTCCCTCTCGCCAACTGTGTCAAAGTGGTCTCCCTCTCACCAACTGTGTCAAAGTGGTCTCCCTCTCACCAACTGTGTCAAAGTGGTCTCCCTCTCGCCAACTGTGTCAAAGTGATCCCCCTCTCTGGCCAACAGTTTCAAAGTGGTCTCCCTCTTACCTACTGTGTCAAAGTGGTCTCCTTCTCTGGCCAACTGTGTCAACGTGGTCTCCCTCTCGCCAACTGTGTCAAAGTGATCTCCCTCTTGCCAACTGTGTCAAAGTGGTCTCCCTCTCGCCAACTGTGTCAAAGTGATCTCCCTCTCGCCAACTGTGTCAAAGTGGTCTCCCTCTCACCAACTGTGTCAAAGTGGTCTCCCTCTCGCCAACTGTGTCAAAGTGGTCTCCCTCTCGCCAACTGTGTAAAAGTGGTCTCCCTCTCACCAACTGTGTCAAAGTGGTCTCCCTCTCACCAACTGTGTCAAAGTGGTCTCCCTCTCGCCAACTGTGTCAAAGTGATCCCCCTCTCTGGCCAACAGTTTCAAAGTGGTCTCCCTCTTACCAACTGTGTCAAAGTGGTCTCCTTCTCTGGCCAACTGTGTCAACGTGGTCTCCATCTGGCCAACAGTGTCAAAGTGATCGCTCTCTCTGGCCAACTGTGTCAAAGTGATCCCTCTCTAGCCAACTGTGTCAAAGTGATCCCCCTCTCTGGCCAACTGTGTCAAAGTGATCCCCCTCTCTGGCCAACTGTCAAAGTGATCCCTCTCTGGCCAACTGTGTCAAAGTGGTCTCCCTCTCGCCAACTGTGTCAACGTGATCCCCCTCTCTGGCCAACAGTTTCAAAGTGATCCCTCTCTGGTCAACTTTTTAAAAGTGATCCCTCTCTGGCCAACTTTTTAAAAGTGATCCCTCTCCCTGGCCAACTGTGTCAAAGTGGTCTCCCTTTTTGGCCAACAGTTTCAAAGTGGTCTCCTCTGGCCAACTGTGTCAAAGTGGTCTCTCTCTTGCCAACTGTGTCAAAGTGGTCTCCCTCTATGGCCAACTGTGTCAACGTGATCTCCCTCTCGCCAACTGTGTCAAAGTGATCTCCCTCTTGCCAACTGTGTCAAAGTGGTCTCCCTCTCGCCAACTGTGTCAAAGTGATCTCCCTCTCGCCAACTGTGTCAAAGTGGTCTCCCTCTCGCCAACTGTGTCAAAGTGGTCTCCCTCTCGCCAACTGTGTCAAAGTGATCCCCCTCTCTGACCAACAGTTTCAAAGTGGTCTCCCTCTTACCAACTGTGCCAAAGTGGTCTCCTTCTCTGGCCAACTGTGTCAACGTGGTCTCCATCTGGCCAACAGTGTCAAAGTGATCCCCCTCTCTGACCAACAGTTTCAAAGTGGTCCCTCTCTAGCCAACTGTGTCAAAGTGATCCACCTCTCTGGCCAACTGTCAAAGTGATCCCTCTCTGGCCAACTGTGTCAACTTGATCCCCCTCTCTGGCCAACAGTTTCAAAGTGGTCTCCCTCTTACCAACTGTGTCAAAGTGGTCTCCTTCTCTGGCCAACTGTGTCAAAGTGAACCCTCTCTAGCCAACTGTGTCAAAGTGATCCCCCTCTCTGGCCAACTGTGTCAAAGTGATCGCTCTCTCTGGCCAACTGTGTCAAAGTGATCCCTCTCTAGCCAACTGTGTCAACGTGATCCCCCTCTCTGGCCAACAGTTTCAAAGTGATCCCTCTCTGGTCAACTTTTTAAAAGTGATCCCTCTCTGACCAACTTTTTAAAAGTGATCCCTCTCCCTGGCCAACTGTGTCAAAGTGGTCTCCCTTTTTGGCCAACAGTTTCAAAGTGGTCTCCTCTGGCCAACTGTGTCAAAGTGGTCTCTCTCTTGCCAACTGTGTCAAAGTGGTCTCCCTCTATGGCCAACTGTGTCAACGTGATCTCCCTCTCGCCAACTGTGTCAAAGTGATCTCCCTCTTGCCAACTGTGTCAAAGTGGTCTCCCTCTCACCAACTGTGTCAAAGTGATCTCCCTCTCGCCAACTGTGTCAAAGTGGTCTCCCTCTCGCCAACTGTGTCAAAGTGGTCTCCCTCTCGCCAACTGTGTCAAAGTGGTCTCCCTCTCACCAACTGTGTCAAAGTGGTCTCCCTCTCACCAACTGTGTCAAAGTGGTCTCCCTCTCGCCAACTGTGTCAAAGTGATCCCCCTCTCTGGCCAACAGTTTCAAAGTGGTCTCCCTCTTACCTACTGTGTCAAAGTGGTCTCCTTCTCTGGCCAACTGTGTCAACGTGGTCTCCCTCTCGCCAACTGTGTCAAAGTGATCTCCCTCTTGCCAACTGTGTCAAAGTGGTCTCCCTCTCGCCAACTGTGTCAAAGTGATCTCCCTCTCGCCAACTGTGTCAAAGTGGTCTCCCTCTCACCAACTGTGTCAAAGTGGTCTCCCTCTCACCAACTGTGTCAAAGTGGTCTCCCTCTCGCCAACTGTGTCAAAGTGGTCTCCCTCTCGCCAACTGTGTCAAAGTGGTCTCCCTCTCACCAACTGTGTCAAAGTGGTCTCCCTCTCGCCAACTGTGTCAAAGTGATCCCCCTCTCTGGCCAACAGTTTCAAAGTGGTCTCCCTCTTACCAACTGTGTCAAAGTGGTCTCCTTCTCTGGCCAACTGTGTCAACGTGGTCTCCATCTGGCCAACAGTGTCAAAGTGATCGCTCTCTCTGGCCAACTGTGTCAAAGTGATCCCTCTCTAGCCAACTGTGTCAAAGTGATCCCCCTCTCTGGCCAACTGTGTCAAAGTGATCCCCCTCTCTGGCCAACTGTCAAAGTGATCCCTCTCTGGCCAACTGTGTCAAAGTGGTCTCCCTCTCGCCAACTGTGTCAACGTGATCCCCCTCTCTGGCCAACAGTTTCAAAGTGATCCCTCTCTGGTCAACTTTTTAAAAGTGATCCCTCTCTGGCCAACTTTTTAAAAGTGATCCCTCTCCCTGGCCAACTGTGTCAAAGTGGTCTCCCTTTTTGGCCAACAGTTTCAAAGTGGTCTCCTCTGGCCAACTGTGTCAAAGTGGTCTCTCTCTTGCCAACTGTGTCAAAGTGGTCTCCCTCTATGGCCAACTGTGTCAACGTGATCTCCCTCTCGCCAACTGTGTCAAAGTGATCTCCCTCTTGCCAACTGTGTCAAAGTGGTCTCCCTCTCGCCAACTGTGTCAAAGTGATCTCCCTCTCGCCAACTGTGTCAAAGTGGTCTCCCTCTCGCCAACTGTGTCAAAGTGGTCTCCCTCTCGCCAACTGTGTCAAAGTGATCCCCCTCTCTGACCAACAGTTTCAAAGTGGTCTCCCTCTTACCAACTGTGCCAAAGTGGTCTCCTTCTCTGGCCAACTGTGTCAACGTGGTCTCCATCTGGCCAACAGTGTCAAAGTGATCCCCCTCTCTGACCAACAGTTTCAAAGTGGTCCCTCTCTAGCCAACTGTGTCAAAGTGATCCACCTCTCTGGCCAACTGTCAAAGTGATCCCTCTCTGGCCAACTGTGTCAACTTGATCCCCCTCTCTGGCCAACAGTTTCAAAGTGGTCTCCCTCTTACCAACTGTGTCAAAGTGGTCTCCTTCTCTGGCCAACTGTGTCAAAGTGAACCCTCTCTAGCCAACTGTGTCAAAGTGATCCCCCTCTCTGGCCAACTGTGTCAAAGTGATCGCTCTCTCTGGCCAACTGTGTCAAAGTGATCCCTCTCTAGCCAACTGTGTCAACGTGATCCCCCTCTCTGGCCAACAGTTTCAAAGTGATCCCTCTCTGGTCAACTTTTTAAAAGTGATCCCTCTCTGACCAACTTTTTAAAAGTGATCCCTCTCCCTGGCCAACTGTGTCAAAGTGGTCTCCCTTTTTGGCCAACAGTTTCAAAGTGGTCTCCTCTGGCCAACTGTGTCAAAGTGGTCTCTCTCTTGCCAACTGTGTCAAAGTGGTCTCCCTCTATGGCCAACTGTGTCAACGTGATCTCCCTCTCGCCAACTGTGTCAAAGTGATCTCCCTCTTGCCAACTGTGTCAAAGTGGTCTCCCTCTCACCAACTGTGTCAAAGTGATCTCCCTCTCGCCAACTGTGTCAAAGTGGTCTCCCTCTCGCCAACTGTGTCAAAGTGGTCTCCCTCTCGCCAACTGTGTCAAAGTGGTCTCCCTCTCACCAACTGTGTCAAAGTGGTCTCCCTCTCACCAACTGTGTCAAAGTGGTCTCCCTCTCGCCAACTGTGTCAAAGTGATCCCCCTCTCTGGCCAACAGTTTCAAAGTGGTCTCCCTCTTACCTACTGTGTCAAAGTGGTCTCCTTCTCTGGCCAACTGTGTCAACGTGGTCTCCCTCTCGCCAACTGTGTCAAAGTGATCTCCCTCTTGCCAACTGTGTCAAAGTGGTCTCCCTCTCGCCAACTGTGTCAAAGTGATCTCCCTCTCGCCAACTGTGTCAAAGTGGTCTCCCTCTCACCAACTGTGTCAAAGTGGTCTCCCTCTCACCAACTGTGTCAAAGTGGTCTCCCTCTCGCCAACTGTGTCAAAGTGGTCTCCCTCTCGCCAACTGTGTCAAAGTGGTCTCCCTCTCACCAACTGTGTCAAAGTGGTCTCCCTCTCGCCAACTGTGTCAAAGTGATCCCCCTCTCTGGCCAACAGTTTCAAAGTGGTCTCCCTCTTACCAACTGTGTCAAAGTGGTCTCCTTCTCTGGCCAACTGTGTCAACGTGGTCTCCATCTGGCCAACAGTGTCAAAGTGATCTCTCTCTCTGGCCAACTGTGTCAAAGTGATCCCTCTCTAGCCAACTGTGTCAAAGTGATCCCCCTCTCTGGCCAACTGTGTCAAAGTGATCCCCCTCTCTGGCCAACTGTCAAAGTGATCCCTCTCTGGCCAACTGTGTCAAAGTGGTCTCCCTCTCGCCAACTGTGTCAACGTGATCCCCCTCTCTGGCCAACAGTTTCAAAGTGATCCCTCTCTGGTCAACTTTTTAAAAGTGATCCCTCTCTGGCCAACTTTTTAAAAGTGATCCCTCTCCCTGGCCAACTGTGTCAAAGTGGTCTCCCTTTTTGGCCAACAGTTTCAAAGTGGTCTCCTCTGGCCAACTGTGTCAAAGTGGTCTCCCTCTCGCCAACTGTGTCAAAGTGATCTCCCTCTCGCCAACTGTGTCAAAGTGGTCTCCCTCTCACCAACTGTGTCAAAGTGGTCTCCCTCTCACCAACTGTGTCAAAGTGGTCTCCCTCTCGCCAACTGTGTCAAAGTGGTCTCCCTCTCGCCAACTGTGTAAAAGTGGTCTCCCTCTCACCAACTGTGTCAAAGTGGTCTCCCTCTCACCAACTGTGTCAAAGTGGTCTCCCTCTCGCCAACTGTGTCAAAGTGATCCCCCTCTCTGGCCAACAGTTTCAAAGTGGTCTCCCTCTTACCAACTGTGTCAAAGTGGTCTCCTTCTCTGGCCAACTGTGTCAACGTGGTCTCCATCTGGCCAACAGTGTCAAAGTGATCGCTCTCTCTGGCCAACTGTGTCAAAGTGATCCCTCTCTAGCCAACTGTGTCAAAGTGATCCCCCTCTCTGGCCAACTGTGTCAAAGTGATCCCCCTCTCTGGCCAACTGTCAAAGTGATCCCTCTCTGGCCAACTGTGTCAAAGTGGTCTCCCTCTCGCCAACTGTGTCAACGTGATCCCCCTCTCTGGCCAACAGTTTCAAAGTGATCCCTCTCTGGTCAACTTTTTAAAAGTGATCCCTCTCTGGCCAACTTTTTAAAAGTGATCCCTCTCCCTGGCCAACTGTGTCAAAGTGGTCTCCCTTTTTGGCCAACAGTTTCAAAGTGGTCTCCTCTGGCCAACTGTGTCAAAGTGGTCTCTCTCTTGCCAACTGTGTCAAAGTGGTCTCCCTCTATGGCCAACTGTGTCAACGTGATCTCCCTCTCGCCAACTGTGTCAAAGTGATCTCCCTCTTGCCAACTGTGTCAAAGTGGTCTCCCTCTCGCCAACTGTGTCAAAGTGATCTCCCTCTCGCCAACTGTGTAAAAGTGGTCTCCCTCTCGCCAATTGTGTCAAAGTGGTCTCCCTCTCGCCAATTGTGTCAAAGTGGTCTCCCTCTCGCCAATTGTGTCAAAGTGGTCTCCCTCTCGCCAATTGTGTCAAAGTGGTCTCCCTCTCGCCAACTGTGTCAAAGTGGTCTCCCTCTCTGGCCAACTGTGTCAATTTTGTAGGGCAAACAGCTGTGTTTTTTTTACCTCCCAGGTCAATTCCTTCTGCATTTAACGCACTTAATTTAACTAAAGTCGGTTCTCACCTGCTGAATGCCAGGAACTGCAGGACTATTTCATTGCACTGCAGATAATCAGCTTCTTCTCTCTGAGGGTTAAAGTTCACCGGACTCGAAGGATCGACCACTTCCGCTACTTCGTTATTGCAGTCCAAAATTTCAGGGAAGGCAACAGAGTGAAGGCGGGCCAGGGCGGCTCGGGACAAAATGGAGGTGGTGCTGGGAGGAAGAAAAGTCAGTGATCAATAGGAAGCCAGAGCATAAACCTTCCTGTAGTCTCCTGCTCCTCCATAGACACATGACAGGGAGTGAGCGTTGTCACCCCTGGACAGGTAGTGTCTTGCAGGATCACCGGAGAATAAATAAACAAAAAATAACCTGAAAATCTGAAAACGAATGCAGCTGCCACATCTAAGGGCTGGTAAACTGCAATATATGACATTTCTGTTCTATGGATTAGATACTCTTGAATGTATATCTGACTTTTCCAGATCACGGCCCACGGCAGGATTCCAGAAGAGTGTAAATTGGTGTGTCGGAGGCAGATAAACACATAATTTATGACATGCGTTCCCTTCCCTATTTCCAAATGTTATCTGTGGCGGATGATGAATGGCTGGAGTACAGTACATAGATCCGTGTACAGTTTCCATAAACAGAATCTTCTCCTATTATGAAATATAATGGAGATATACATTGTATGACCTCACTATAGAGGAATACAGTTGTCTTCTACTCTCCAGTCAGGAGCGTATATGTATATATACAGTGCATTGTAAAAGTATTCATACCCCTTAAAATTTCCCACATTTTGTCATGTTACAACCAAAAAACTTATTTTATTGAGATTTTATATGATAGACTAACACAAAGTGGCACATAATTGTGAAGTGGAAGGAAAATGATACAAATAAATATGGGAAAAGTGTGGGGGGGGGGGCATTTGTATTCAGCCCCCTTTACTCTGATAACTAAAATCTAGAGGAACCAATTGCCTTCAAAGTCACCTAATTAGTAAATAGAGTCCACCTGTGTGTCATTTAATCTCAGTATAAATACAGCTGTTCTGTGAAGCCCTCAGATGTTTGTTAGAGAACCTTAGTGAACAAACAGAATCATGAAGGCCAAGGAACACACCAGACAGTTCAGGGATAAAGTTGTGGAGAAGTATAAAGCAGGGTCGGGTTATAAAAAAATCTCCCAAGCTTTGACCATCTCACGGAGCTCTGTTCAATCCATCATCAGAAAATGGAAAGAGTATGGCACAACTGCAAACCAACCAAGACATGGCCGTCCACCTAAACTGACCGGGCCGGGCAAGGAGAGCATTCATCAGAGAAGAGCCAAGAGGCCCATGGTAACTCTGGAGGAGCTGCAGAGATCCACAGCTCAGGTGGGAGAAATCTGTCCACAGGACAACTCTAAAGCCCCATACACACGGTCGGATTTTCCGATGGATTCTGTCCTATCGGACAATGTTGTCGGAAATTCCGACCGTGTGTAGGCACCATCGGACAGTTTCCATCGGATTGTCCGACGGACAAAGTCCTATCTCCTGCTGGATAGATTTTTTGACAACAAAGTCCGATCACACCAAATCCGATCGTGTGTAGCGAATTCCGACGGACAAAGTGCCACGCATGCTCAGATCACATTACAAGACCAAAGCTATTGGCTACTAGCCTCTACGTAGTCCCGTCGTAGGCAACAAACGTCACCACGTTCAGAATGATCGGATTTTCCGACAACTTTGTCCGACCGTGTGTACGCAAAACCAACATCGGACAAAGTACGACGGACATGATCCGACGGACCTGGTCCTCGGATAATCCGAGCGTGTGTATGGGGCTTTAGTCGTGTTCTCCACAAATCTGCCCTTTATGGAAGAGTGACAAGAAGAAAGACATTGGAAAAAGAAAGTCATGAGAAGTCCTGTAAATGAGGTGACATTGGCGCCTTGGTAATGTGGTGTGACTATATCTGGTCGCTGCTGTATATACTGTCCCCTTGGAAGGGGGAACAAATGTGGTGGTTGGTTAAACTAAACAGCGTTTGCCCCACCTCTACCTAATGAGAACTTTATGCTTAATCAAAAAGGTTACACTGGTGAATATCAAAATAACAATCGTGACTGAGTGGCAAACTATAAATTATTAACTCTAATATTACATACATATTTTGATACCAGTGACTTGATTTACAATGTAAAGTGACTCGTGATAATAAGTGCAAATACAGCAAAATGAAGTGCTTGGTGCTCCAAAGGTGACTGTAATTCCAGCACTGTGTGGTTCCGCACTCACCAGATGGGTTGGACTCCTCTGCCTTATGACAGGATAAGGCTCATTGATGGAGGTGGAAGGAGAGGCTCATTGATGGAGGTGGGAGGGAAGGCTCATTGATGGAGGTGGGGAGGGAGGCTCATTGATGGAGGTGGGGAGGTAAGGATTATGGATGGAGGTGGAAGGGAAGGCTCATTGATGGAGGTGGGAAGGGCTCTTGGATGGAGGTGGGGAGGGAAGGTTCATTGATGGAGGTGAGGAAGGAAGGCTCATTGATGGAGGTGGGGAGGGAAGGCTCATTGATGGAGGTGGGGAGGGAAGGCTCATTGATGGAGGTGGGGAGGGAAGGCTCATTGATGGAGGTGGGGAGGAAAGGCTCATTGATGGAGGTGGGGAAGGAAGGCTCATTGATGGAGGTGGGAGGGAAGGCTCATTGATGGAGGGGGGAGGAAAGGCTCATTGATGGAGGTGGGGAGGAAAGGCTCATTGATGGAGGTGGGAGGGAAGGCTCATTGATGGAGATGAGAAAGGAAGACTCATTATGGAGAAGGGGAGGGGAGGGAAGGCTCATTGATGGAGGCAAGGAAAAAAGGCTCATTGATGAAGGTGGGGAGGTAAGGCTCATTGCATTGGTGGAGCTGGGCGGGGGGGGGGGGTGCTAACTGAAGGAGGTGGGGAAAGAAGGCTCAGTGATGGAGGTGGGGGGGAGGCTCATTGATGGAGGTGGGGAGGGAAGGCTCATTGATGGAGATGAGGAAGGAAGACTCATTATGGAGAAGGGGAGGGGAGGGAAGGCTCACTGATGGAGGTGGGGAAAAAAGGCTCATTGATGAAGGTGGGGGGAGGTGAGGCTCATTGCATTGGTGGAGCTGGGCGGGGGGGGGGGGTGCTAATTGAAGGAGGTGGGGAGGGAAGGCTCAGTGATGGAGGTGGGGGGAAGGCTCATTGATGGAGGCAGGGAAAAAAGGCTCATTGATGAAGGTGGGGGAGGTAAGGCTCATTGCATTGTTGGAGCTGGGCGGGGGGGGGGGGTGTGTGCTAATTGAAGGAGGTGGGGAGGGAAGGCTCATTGGTGGAGGTGGGGGAGGAAAGGCTCAATGATGGAGGTGGGGGAGGGAAGGCTGGCCCGTGTAGTCCGATCCAATAGAAGAGCTACTGGAGCTCAGATTGCTGGAAAAGCAAATGCTGGTTCTGATAGAAAGGTGTCAGAACACACAGAGCATCACAGTTGTTGTGTATGGGGGCTGTGTAGCTGCAGACCGGTCAGGGTGTCCATGCTGACCCGTGTCCGCAGCCAAAATAGCCTACAATGGGCACGTGAGCATCAGAACTGGAGCATGGAGCGATGGATAAAGGTGTCCTGGTCTGATGAAAACAAGAATGGTTTGAGGAGCCCAACAACAATTTTGGGGTATTGACTTGGCCTCCAATTTCTCCAGATCTAAATCCAATCAAGCATCTGTGGGACGTGCTGGAAAAACAAGTCTGAGCCATGGAGACCCCACCTCACTACTTACAGGACCTAAAGGATCTGCTAGTGACGGCTTGGTGCCAGATACCACAGCGTACCTTCAGAGGTCCAGTGGGGTCCATGCCTGGACGGGTTATGGTGGGTGGTCATAATGTTATGACTGATCAATGTGTATATATATATTTGTGGTATATCCTTGCAATGTGTCATGATGTGAAGCCAGGGTATATAAAACTGATAATACGGAGTGAAGCTGAACAGACGGGGTGAGTCAGCCCCGCTTGGCATTTTGTACAGACACATGGTAACTGCTATTTCTGTTTTAGGAACAATCCTACACTGATTTTTTTAAAACTAAATTGAATCAGACGATCGCTTATCTAAAGAGGGGAATAATCCAACCTGAAAGTTTGCAGAGAATCGCCCACCGAAGTGTCTGAAGGATGAACACTACTCAGGGCAACCAACGATCCCCAGGAAGGGAACCGCCTGTAAACTGGATGGGTCTGCAGAGACCACAGGGGGATGTTCAGAGATCAGCTCCAGGATTAATCCATCAATCAAATGCCATGTAGTCTTCTATCAGCAAAGCCCCTACACTCCCTACTGATTGCTGAGCTATTAGGGGGGCTTCTGCAGAGAGACCACTGCTTCCAAACAGAGAGCAAGGATCCTTCTTTGCAGCACGCTGGCAGGGGATAGGCTTTTCTACTCTGGCTGTGGCTGCTTTCTAAAGAAAATGAGCTGTAGGACCTCTTTGATGCACCTGGAAGGTGTAAATGGGGGGGGGGGGGGGGCATAATCTCTTCATTATGATGGCCATATTGTATATTTTACACATATTTGTGGACTGAAAAAATGTGTTTTATAAATGAATGAATAAACACACTCCAAGAAATAACTTTAGAAGTCCCCCCTCTCACATCAGAGTCCCCCTCTCACATCAGACACTTCCTATCGCATCAAAGCCCCCCTCAATTTCCATTAAAGTCCTCCCTTAACATCAGAGGCCCCCCATCATATCAGAGTTCCCCCTTCACATCAGAGGCTCCATCATTTCATCAGAGCCCCATCTCCCCATTCATCAGAGTGCCCCTTCCACATTAGAGGCCCCCCATTTCATCAAAGCCCCCCTCAATTTCCATTAAAGTCCTCCTTTAACATCAGAAGCCCCCCCCCCCATCATATCAGAGTTCCCCCTTAACATCAGAAGCCCCCTCATTTCATCAGAGCCCCATCTCCCCTTCCATTAGAGTCCCCCTTTCACATCAGGGCTCCTCTTTTACATCAGAAGCCCCCCCCCTCTACATTCATCAGAGTGCTCCTCCCACATTAGAAGCCCCCCCCCCGGTTAATCAGAGCCCCCCCCCTCCCCTTCCATCAGAGTCCCCTTCAAATCAGCCCCCCTTTCCCATCGGACACTTTTTGTCACATCAGATACCCCCTCACTTTCCATTAGAGTCCCCCTTTAAAATAAGAAGCCCCCCATCACATCTGAGTTCCCCCTTCAAATTTGAAGCCCCTTCATTTCATCAGAGCCCCACCCCCCCTTCCATTAGAGTCCCCCTTTCACATCAGGGCTCCTCTTTTACATCAGAAGCCCCGCCCCTCCACATTCATCAGAGTGCTCCTCCCACATCAGAAGCCCCCCTGGTTCATGAGAGCTCCCCCCTCCCCTTCCATCAGAGTCCCCTATAAAATCAGTCCCCCTTTCCCATCGGACACTTCTCGTCACATCAGATACCCCCTCACTTTCCATTAGAGTCCCCCTTTAAAATCAGAAGCCCCCATCACATCAGAGTTCCCCCTTCAAATTTGAAGCCCCCTCATTTCATCAGAGCCCCACCCCCCCTTCCATTAGATTAGAGTCCCCCTTTCACACCAGGGCTCCTCTTTTACATCAGAAGCCCCCCCCTCCACATTCACCAGAGTGCTCCTCCCACATCAGAATCCCCCCCCTCCACATTCATCAGAGTGCTCCTCCCACATCAGAATCCCCCCCCCCTCCACATTCATCAGAGTGCTCCTCCCACATCAGAATCCCCCCCCTCCACATTCATCAGAGTGCTCCTCCCACATCAGAATCCCCCCCCCCCCCCCCCCCTCCACATTCATCAGAGTGCTCCTCCCACATCAGAATCCCCCCCTCCACATTCATCAGAGTGCTCCTCCCACATCAGAATCCCCCCCCCTCCACATTCATCAGAGTGCTCCTCCCACATCAGAAGCCCCCCCCCCCCGGTTCATCAGAGCCCCCCCCCTCCCCTTCCATCAGAGTCCCCTTCAAATCAGTCCCCCTTTCCCATCGGACACTTCTCGTCACATCAGATACCCCCTCACTTTCCATTAGAGTCCCCCTTTAAAATCAGAAGCCCCCCATCACATCAGAGTTCCCCCTTCAAATTTGAAGCCCCCTCATTTCATCAGAGCCCCACCCCCCCTTCCATTAGAGTCCCCCTTTCACACCAGGGCTCCTCTTTTACATCAGAAGCCCCCCCCCTCCACATTCATCAGAGTGCTCCTCCCACATCAGAAGCCCCCCCCCCTCCACATTCATCAGAGTGCTCCTCCCACATAAGAATCCCCCCCCCCCCCCCTCCACATTCATCAGAGTGCTCCTCCCACATCAGAATCCCCCCCCCTCCACATTCATCAGCGTGCTCCTCCCACATCAGAATCCCCCCCCCCCCCACCCCCCCCCCCCCCCCCCCCCCCCCCTCCCCCCACTCCCCCCCCCCCCCCCCCTCCCCCCCTCCCCCCCCCCCCCCCCCCCCCCCCCCCCCCCCCCCCCCCCCCCCCCCCCCCCCCCCCACCCCCCCCCCCCCCCCCCCCCCCCCCCCCCCCCCCCCCCCCCCCCCCCCGCCCCCCCCCCCCCGCCCCCCCCCCCCCCCCCCCCCCCCCACATTCATCAGAGTGCTCCTCCCACATCAGAAGCCCCCCCCGGTTCATCAGAGCCCCCCCCTCCCCTTCCATCAGAGTCCCCTTCAAATCAGTCCCCCTTTCCCATGGGACACTTCTCGTCACATCAGATACCCCCTCACTTTCCATTAGAGTCCCCCTTTAAAATCAGAAGCCCCCCATCACATCTGAGTTCCCCCTTCAAATTTGAAGCCCCTTCATTTCATCAGAGCCCCATCTCCCCTTCCATTAGAGTCCCCCTTTCACATCAGGGCTCCTCTTTTACATCAGAAGCTCCCCCATTTTCTCAGAGCCCCCCTCCTAAATCATCTGAGTGTCCCTTCCACATCAGAGGCCCCCCCATTTCATCAGAGCCCCATTTACCCATTCATCAGAGTGCCCCTTCCACATCAGAGGCCCCCCATTTCATCAGAGCCCCATCTCCCCGTTCATCAGAGTGCCCCGTCCACATCAGAGGCCCCATCATTTCATCAGAGCCCCATCTCCCCATTCATCAGAGTGCCCCTTCCACATCAGAGGCCCCATCATTTCATCAGAGCCCCATCTCCCCATTCATCAGAGTGCCCCTTCCACATCAGAGGCCCCCATTTCATCAGAGCCCCATCTCCCCATTCATCAGAGTGCCCCTTCCACATCAGAGGCCCCCCATTTCATCAGAGCCCCATCTCCCCATTCATCAGAGTGCCCCTTCCACATCAGAGGCCCCCCCATTTCATCAGAGCCCCATCTCCCCATTCATCAGAGTGCCCCTTCCACATCAGAGGCCCCCCATTTCATCAAAGCCCCCCCCCTTAATTCCCATTAAATCCCCCCCTTAACATCAGAAGCCCCCCCCCCCCCCATCATATAAGCATTCCCCCTTCACATCAGAAGCCCCCCATCATATCAGCATTCCCCCTTCACATCAGAAGCTCCCCCATTTTCTCAGAGCCCCCCTCCTAAATCATCAGAGTGCCCCTTCCACATCAGAAGTCCCCCATTTCAATAGAGCCCCCGCCCCTCAGAGTCCCACTTTTACATAAGGGCTCCTTTTCCTATCAGCCCCCCTTTCCCATCAGAAACCTTCCATCACATCAGTAGCCCCCGTCACATCAAAGTCCCCTCCCCCCCCATCAGAGCTCTGTTTTGGCATCAGCCCCCCTTCCCTATCAGAAATCTCCCATCACATAAGACGCCCCTCCCCCCACACCATATCAGAGTCCTCTACACATCAGAAACCTCCCATCACATCGGAGTTCCTGTGGGCCGGGTAAAATCTTGCAGTGGGCCGGATGTGGGACGCGGGCCGTAGTTTGGTGACCCCAAGTATAAAACCGCACACAAAATTGTAAATCCAATACTAAAATGTATTTAGAGGATTTAAACTCAAAGTTCAGTTGGGCTTCAAAAGGGGTCCGATACCATCAGAGGGACTCTGCCCCGGGCCCCAAAGATGATGGCTCTACAGCAGGGGCGGACTGACAACTTATGGGGCCCCCGGGCAATAGGAGATTATGGGGCCCCAGGGGCGGACTGACCATTCGGCCACTCGGGCACTTCCCGAGGGCCCCCGGGCCACTAGGGGGCCCCATCAGGGTTGCCAGCCTCAGTAAAACCAGGGACAGTATGTAAAAATCTGTGTTTTGTTTTACATCTGTTTCTGAAATCCGAGATTATAGCTGCCCCACCTCTCCAGTACCTTCTCAGCCAATAGAAACATGTCTTTGTATACTGTGTGATTGTATACTGTGTGTGTGTGTATACTGTGCGTACATGTATGTGTATACTGTGTGTGTGTATACTGTGTGTATACTGTGCGTACATGTATGTGTATACTGTGTGTGTGTATACTGTGTGGCCCCATAATCTCCTATTGCCCGGGGGCCCCATAAGTTGTCAGTTCGACCCTGTGGGGCCCCCAGGCAATCAGAGATTATGGGGCCACACAGTATACACACACACAGTATACAATCACACAGTATACACAGACATGTTTCTATTGGCTGAGAAGGTACTGGAGAGGTGGGGCAGCTATAATCTCGGATTTCAGAAACAGATGGAAAAAAAAACACAGATTTTTACATACTGTCCCTGGTTTTACTGAGGCTGGCAACCCTGATGGGGCCCCCTAGTGGCCCGGGGGGCCCTTGGGAAGTGCCCGAGTGGCCGAATGGTCAGTCCGCCCCTGCTCTACAGGACCCAGTGATGGCGCTCCAGTCTTGTACAGATCCCTGCAGGCCAGTGTCTATGTTGCTGCAAGCATAGCTTGTCCATCAGCACCACGGAGAGCTCCAGGACCATCCACCCTTCATCAGAAAACGCCCGGCTGGTTTTCGGCTTCTCGAATTTATTGAACAATTGCATTTAAAATGCAGAAAAAAAAGAATTCACGATTCGGTTTAATAGAGAGATGGTAATTTGGGTCTGCTTGGTTGGATGGTAATTCAGCACAGCGATGAGGGAACAAAGTAAAGAGACTGACAAAGCAGGCTGAGCTCAAGGGCACGAGGCGGTTCAATGGCATTCGCCGGAGTGAAACCGCGCCATACAAACACTGATTTATATCTCACGTCCCGCGCTGTTGATCTGCTGAGATATCAATGTGACTTTTTTAATGGTATCTCGGTGCTGGCGGCAGGACGGAGGCATTCATGGGACTTTTTTTTTTTTTCCAGAGGTTTGTGACTGTAAGGACGCCCGGACATTTATATAGAGGAATAAAGCTGAACTCCTGGTAATAAAGATATACAGCCTGAATGAACACCAAGGAATTGTGGACTTTTATATTCCGTGCCCTCTAGACTGAGAGCTCTGGATAAAAGAATAAATACCGCGCTGAATTTGACTTCTCAGTATGTCAGTTAGAGGAGCTGGTGAGGCCACTCTCAACAAAAATGGGGTGCCCCTTAAAAAAAGACACCCCCAGTGTTTTTATGAAAATCCATGCGTAAGAAAAAACAAACCCTCGGTACGGTTTGCAGAAGTGAGGAGCATTTTGACCACCCTAATGGTCCATGGGAAAATGTCTAGTGTACTTCACGATACACACATTTCAAATTCCTTAAAGTGTGGGACCCCCTGGTGGTCATATGCCCTTCCGAGCCGGTCCTCGGCTAGTATGGGGGCTCCCAACCGACCTGTTGCTGATTAGCATGCAGAACCTTCTACTCTTCTCCCTACTTCTCCAATTTTTCTTTTCCTTTGCCGCTTCTCTCCCCCCCCCCCGCCCAGGGCCATCTTAAGAGCATTATAGGCCCCCGGGCAATACAGTGCACTGGGGCCCTGTCTACACGATCACGCACGGTAATATAAATGCAAATGATCAATAAGGCTGTATTTATTGGTACTTCCAACAAAATCAGTGTTTAACCACTTCAGCCCCGGACCAATTGGCAACCAAAGGACAAGGCCCCTTTTTTGCGATTCGGCACTGCGTCGCTTTAACTGACAATTGCGCGGTCGTGCGACGTGGCTCCCAAACAAAATTGGCGTCCTTTTTTTTCCCACAAATAGAGCTTTCTTTTGGTGGTATTTGATCGCCCCTGCGGTTTTTATTTTTTGCGCTATAAACAAAAATAGAGCGACAATTTTGAAAAAAATGCAATATTTTTTACTTTTTGCTATAATAAATATCCCCAAAAAATATATAAAAAACATTTTTTTTTCCTCAGTTTAGGCCGATACGTATTCTTCTACATATTTTTGGTAAAAAAAATCGCAATTAGCGATTATTGATTAGTTTGCGCAAAAGTTATAGCGTTTACAAAATAGGGGATAGTTTTATAGCATTTTTATTAATATTTTTTTTTTTTTACTAGTAATAGCGGCGATCAGCGATTTTTATTGTGACTGCAACATTATGGCGGACACATCGGACATTTTTGACACATTTTTGGGACATTTGTCATTTATACAGAAATCAGTGCTATTTAAATAGCACTGATTCCTATGTAAATGACAGTGGCAGTGAAGGAGTTAACCACTAGGGGGGGGAGGAGTCAGTGTGACGTGTTGTGTTTTTTTTTACAGTAGGGGGGCGTGGCTGTACGTCTGACGTCATTGATCGGCTTTCCCGATGACAGGGAACAGCCGATCAGTGACAGGCAGAGTAGGAAGCGCGGGGAGAGGTTTGTTTACACAAACCTCTCCCCGTTCTTCAGCTCCGTAACCCGATCGCGGGACACCAGCGGCGATCGGGTCCGCTGGTCCCGCGGCCGTGGTCACGGAGCTCCCGACCGGGTCGCGAGCGCGCCGCTGGCGGCGCATGCGCGACCCACAGGCAGGCACATGCACGATCACGTACAGGTACGTGATTTTGCCTGCCCGTGCCATTTTGCCGACGTATATCGGCGTTAGGCGGTCGGGAAGTGGTTAAACATTAACACGTTAAACAATTAAAACGTTTGGACAATATAACACGAGTTTGGTGGGCACAGTGGCAGCGTTTAGGCACAGTGGCAGCGTTTGATGGCCATAGTGGCTGCCTTTGATGGGCACAGTGGCAGCTTTTGATGGGCACAGTGGCAGCTTTTGATGGGCACAGTGGCAGCTTTTGATGGGAACAGTGGCAGCTTTTGATGGGAACAGTGGCAGCTTTTGATGGGAACAGTGGCTGTGTTTGGTGGGCACAGTGGCTGCCTTTAATGGGCACAGTGGCAGCTTTTGATGGGAACAGTGGCTGTTGTTTGATGGGCACAGTTGCAGCTTTGATGGGCACAGTGGCAGCTTTGATGAGCAAAGTGGTTGTTTGATGGGCACAGTGGCAGCTTTTGAGGGGCACATACAGTGGCTGTGTTTGATGCACAACTTGAACTTACTTAAGTAGACATTGTTAGACTTACTTGAGGCCGTCGGCCTGGTGCAGTACAGTGTGTCACTCACAGCAGCAAGGCAGCGCCAGCTATCAAGGGCCGTCTTTCCGTTCCCTCTCCATGGTGTCTGAAGAACATGGCAGTTGTGGGCGGAGCCTGTTCACTAGCCACTGGGGCAGCCGCGGTGCGCTACGAATGCTGGGGCAGCCGTGGCCTCTGATTGACGTCACTGGTTGCTAGCTAGATGCCGGTCGGTGAAGTGAGCAACCAGTGCAGTCAGTCAATTTAAGCAGCAGATTGCAGCACTGAGGATCAGCCCTGGATGGGGCCCCCCAGACAAGTGGGGCCCCCGGGCAACTGCCCAGCATGCCCAGTGGAAAAAACGGCCCTGCCCCCGCCTCCTCCCTTCTTCCCTCCCTCCCTCCCCCCCCCCCCAACCCCTTCCCGGTTGGAGCCCTCCCCACACCTCTCCCCTTTTTCTTTATTTTGTATTTTTCTTTGTTCTCAAATTGGGTCTTCCAGGCCCATCCTTTGAGACCATCTCTAGCCCTGTTAGTCATGGCAGGTGGTTTATATTGTAGTGTACACAAAATGTTACTGCAATTATTTCCCCCTGCGTGGGAAACAACTACTCTTTTGCTTATTGGGTCATGTTTGCTTCCTTTTGTCTCAATAAGAATTATTGTATCAGAAAATTCATGCGTAAAAACTCTAATGAGAATGCCATTCCAAAAGAATTCAAAAACTTTTATTATTGATGTTAGTTGGCACTATATAAATCCCGTATAATAATAATCAAGTTTTGGGGGCTCAAGGATCCGCCCCTTTTTCAGGACTATAAAAGAGATATTGTCACGGTTGGGGGTCAGGCTCGGAGACAAGTAGCAATAGCAGTAGAGAGGCTTCCACCGACCAGCAGGGTAAACACACAAGCAGGTCACCCTGGCCAAAGACGTGGGCTCATCCAAGGTGTGGGGTCTAAGCACTAATCGGGGTTCACCAGAGCTCCTGATGGTGGAGATGGGTTTTGCTGCGTGTACTAGGTTGCGGTCCTTAGGATCACCCCACCAGGACTGGAGCAAGCCAGGGTTCAGTAGCAGATATAGCAGGTTGGGATCAAGAAGAGGCTTAGTCAGTAAACAAGCCAAAGGTCAGCAACAAGTGGTTGCAGGTTGGGATCAAACGGAAGCATAGTTGAAGAACAGAGTGGTAGAGAAGATACAGACAGCAGCAGGAGTGACAACAGAGACAACAGTGAGCTGGAGAGAGCACAATAATCTGGCTAACCGGAAGTGCAAAAGGCGTGGCTTAAATAGTAAATCCAGGCAAGGTTGTCTAATGAATAAGACAAGGAGCTGTCCAGCATCTCAGGTGGCTCAGCAAGAAGAGATACTGCCAGACACAGCAGAGGTTGCAGATCTGGGTCCTGGCAGACACAGTGTAAGGAAGCTGGGTGTTACAAAAAGATCAGTGAGTGAGCATGCGCATGTTTCTGGGCATAAGGTTACTACTAGACATGTATTAGCATGCATGCGTGGGGGTATTATTGCACACAATGGCTCATACACATGTTCTGCACTGGCACTAGCACCAAATGGCCTGTATAGGCCAGAGCAGTGATGGCAAACCTCGGCACCCCAAATTTTTTTGGAACTACATTTCCCATGATGCTCTTGCACTCTGCAGTGTAGTTGAGCATCACAGTTAATGTAGTTCCAAAACGGGAGGTACCGTGGTGTAGTGGTTAGCACTTTTGCCTAGCAGTAACAAGGGTCACTGGTTCGAATCCCAACCATGACACTACCTGCCTGGAGTTTGCATGTTCTCCCTGTGCCTGCGTGGGTTTCCTCCGGGTACTCCGGTTTCCTCCCACAATCCAAAGACATGCTGGTAGGTTAATTGGCTTCTGTCCAAAATTGGCCCTAGTATATGAATGGGGAACTTGGATTGTGGGCTCCTTGAGGGTAGGGACATGCGATGTGAGTGTGCAATGTACAGGGATAGGGACAAATGTAGACACTCAGATTGAACTGGATGGACTGGTGCCTTTATTCAACCTTACTAACTATGAACTATAAGGTTCGTCATCACTGGGCTAGAGTGTTAGGCCCCTTTCACACGGTCGGACCGTTCAGATCCGCCTGTCAGTTTTGACGGCGGATCTGAACTGGCGCTCCATGTTAGTCTATGGAGCGTCGGATGTCAGCGGAGACATCTCCGCTGACATCCGACCCGGTCCGATCCGCCAAAAGCAGGCGTATGGCTATACGTCCAGATCCGTAGCTGGCGGATCGGATCGGGTGAGATCTGATGAAAACGGACACACTGTCCGTTTCATCCGATCTCTCCATAGAGATCAGCGGCGCTCGCAAGCCCCTCCCCGCTCAGTGAGCAGAGAGAGGCTTGTCATCCGCCGGCTCAGCGGAGATCAACGGAGAGATCTCCCGCTGAGCCGGCGGACAGAGGCGGGCTCCGTGCAAGCGGAGTCCGCCTCGTGTGAAAGGGGCCTTACATAGACAGATTGTTGAGTAGACATGTGCAATTCGTTTCGTCTTTTTTCCTTTTTTTTTTCGTTATTTTCGTTCGTTCGAATCGGAATAATGAATCGTACGAATCCGATTAACGAATCATTCGAATCGAACGAATCCGAAAAACAACGAAAATCCGAAAAAAACGAATTAGAAACAACGAATGTACTGATGAAGAAAATCCAAAAAATGAAAACGACATTCGTAACTTTTTTTTTTTGTTGAATTGGTAATTTTCCGTGTCCCTTACAATGGTGCTGCTAAACGTGCTTCGAAAGGATTGAACAAAAAAAATTCGTACATTCGTAACTTTTTTTTTTGATTCGTAACTTTTTTTTTTTCCGATTCGTAACTTTTTTTTTCCGATTCGTAACTTTTTTTTTATTTTTTCGATTCGTAATGAATGGATTGAACAAAAAAATTCGTACATTCGTACCTTTTTTTTTTTTTTCCGATTCGTAACTTTTTTTTTTCGATTCGTAAATTATTAAAAATGTAATAATAGCATACACATTACATAAAATTATGAATTATGCTCCGATTACGAATCTACGAATGTTACGAATGTACAAATAAATACGAATGAGTCCAAAAATTAAACTAACAAAAAACGAATCAACGAAAAATTAACTCTTACGAATGTACGAATCGTTACGAATACGAACACCGACGATTTACGAATGTACGAATCGTTACGAATCAACGGAAACGAAAAAAAACGAAACAAAAATAAACAAATTTTTTTCGGAAACGAAAAAAACAAAACGAAAATAAACTAATTTTTTTGTTGTGCACATGTCTATTGTTGAGTGGTCTTCAGCTAGTTAATGATCTGCTACTTCTGTCTTCCCATGTATGACCCGGCTTGCCTTTGACCCGCCTCTGAATTTTTGTTTACCTGTTGTAACCTCGACCTGTGTTTCGGACTATGCACCCTGTCTTCCGATACGGTACCTTGCTGCCCGGCTGTTGAACTGACCTTGGCCTGTATCCTGACGTTGCCTTATGTTCTTGTACCTGGTTATCCGGTTGTTGCCTTGGGCTGTATCTTAACGCTGTCCCTGCCTTCTGATTTGGTACCTTGTTGCCTGGCTGTTGGAGACTATCAGCTTATGCCCTGGCTTGGTGTCTGTCTACTGATCTGGGGCTACTGTCCTCCTACATCTGGTTCTTACCCAGTCTGTCCCTCATCCTCCTACATCTGGTTCTTACCCAGTCTGTCCCTCATCCTCCTACATCTGGTTCTTACCCAGTCTGTCCCTCATCCTCCTACATCTGGTTCTTACCAAGTCTGTCCCTCATCCTCCTACATCTGGTTCTTACCCAGTCTGTCCCTCATCCTCCTACATCTGGTTCTTACCCAGTCTGTCCCTCATCCTCCTACATCTGGTTCTTACCCAGTCTGCCCCTCATCCTCCTACATCTGGTTCTTACCCAGTCTGTCCCTCATCCTCCTACATCTGGTTCTTACCCGGTCTGTCCCTCATCCTCCTACATCTGGTTCTTACCCAGTCTGTCCCTCATCCTCCTACATCTGGTTCTTACCCGGTATGTCCCTCATCCTCCTACATCTGGTTCTTACCCGGTCTGTCCCTCATCCTCCTACATCTGGTTCTTACCCAGTCTGTCCCTCATCCTCCTACATTTGGTTCTTACCCAGTCTGTCCCTCATCCTCCTACATTTGGTTCTTACCCAGTCTGTCCCTCATCCTCCTACATCTGGTTCTTACCCAGTCTGTCCCTCATCCTCCTACATTTGGTTCTTACCCAGTCTGTCCCTCATCCTCCTACATCTGGTTCTTACCCAGTCTGTCCCTCATCCTCCTACATCTGGTTCTTACCCAGTCTGTCCCTCATCCTCCTACATTTGGTTCTTACCCAGTCTGTCCCTCATCCTCCTACATCTGGTTCTTACCCAGTCTGTCCCTCATCCTCCTACATCTGGTTCTTACCCAGTCTGTCCCTCATCCTCCTACATCTGGTTCTTACCCAGTCTGTCCCTCATCCTCCTACATTTGGTTCTTACCCAGTCTGTCCCTCATCCTCCTACATCTGGTTCGTACCCAGTCTGTCCCTCATCCTCCTACATCTGGTTCTTACCCAGTCTGTCCCTCATCCTCCTACATCTGGTTCTTACCCAGTCTGTCCCTCATCCTCCTACATTTGGTTCTTACCCAGTCTGTCCCTCATCCTCCTACATCTGGTTCTTACCCAGTCTGTCCCTCATCCTCCTACAATTGGTTCTTACCCAGTCTGTCCCTCATCCTCCTACATCTGGTTCTTACCCAGTCTGTCCCTCATCCTCCTACATTTGGTTCTTACCCAGTCTGTCCCTCATCCTCCTACATCTGGTTCTTACCCAGTCTGTCCCTCATCCTCCTACATCTGGTTCTTACCCAGTCTGTCCCTCATCCTCCTACATTTGGTTCTTACCCAGTCTGTCCCTCATCCTCCTACATCTGGTTCTTACCCAGTCTGTCCCTCATCCTCCTACATCTGGTTCTTACCCAGTCTGTCCCTCATCCTCCTACATTTGGTTCTTACCCACTCTGTCCCTCATCCTCCTACATCTGGTTCTTACCCAGTCTGTCCCTCATCCTCCTACATCTGGTTCTTACCCAGTCTGTCCCTCATCCTCCTACATCTGGTTCTTACCCAGTCTGTCCCTCACACCAAACAGCTGACGCTGCTTGCAACACTCTGCTTCCTCACATTCTCCATCACCATTACTGGACAAGAGGTGCAAGAGAAGCCATCTCTTCATCTCGATCTCCACCAGGTACGCTAGCCAATGAAGTATGCCAGCCAATGAAGGCCAAGAGCAAGACCTGAGCTGTGAGACCTAAGAAGTGAGTATCTGAATCCAGGACAATTCTGAACAAGAGTGGGCTAAATGGAAAAAAATGTTGGGGGGGGGGGCTTGTTATGTTGTTCTTTAAATCTACAGCTTCCTTTACAAATGCCTAGAGTCCTGGTACCGGGAATTACTGTTCTCTATGGTTAGGTCTTCTGTTTTTCCACTTACCTCCCAGTCTGAGTCCCCATTGCAACAATGGGAGCGTGGACAGGAGAGAAGGCCAGTTCCTGAAGATGGTCGGTGTTGGAGTAGTCCAGGTTACGGTCACCCATCTCTGCTTCGAGGTGGGTAATTCCACTCACTCCTGGGATCTCCTATTAAAAAGTAAAATTAGATTAAACGATCGGCTGCATGAGGGGAGATGTTGGTTTGCAGTGAAGGCCAAAAATATATATTTTATTTAGTTTAAACACAAATGTTAAATTAAACACACCGTTTCTTTCTCAACCACTTCAGTTCCAGAAGATTTACCCCCCAGGCCATTTTTTGCAATACAGCACTGTGTTACTTTAACCACTTCAGCCCCGACCAATTGGCAGCCAAAGGACCAGGCCCCTTTTTGCTATTCGGCACTGCGTCGCTTTAACTGACAATTACGTGGCTCCCAAACAAAATTGGCGTCCTTTTTTCCCCACAAATAGAGCTTTCCTTTGGTGGTATTTGATCACCTCTGCGGTTTTTATTTTTTGCGCTATAAACAAAAATAGAGCGACAATTTTGAAAAAAATGCAATATTTTTTACTTTTTGCTATAATAAATATCCCCAAAAAATATATAAAAAAAAACATTTTTTTTTCCTCAGTTTAGGCCGATACGTATTCTTCTACATATTTTTGGTAAAAAAAAAAATCGCAATTAGCGAATATTGACAAAATAGGGGATAGTTTTATAGCATTTTTATTAATATTTTTTTTTTTACTAGTAATGGCGGCGATCAGCGATTTTTATTGTGACTGCGAAATTATGGCGGACACATCGGACATTTTTGACACATTTTTGGACCATTGTCATTTATACAGCAATCAGTGCTATTTAAATGCACCGATTCCTATGTAAAATGACACTGGCAGTGAAAGAGTTAACCACTAGGGGGCGGGGAGGGGTTATGGTCTGTGACGTGTGTGTTTTCTTTTACATTAGGGGGCAGGGCTGACGTCTGACGTCACTGATCGGCTTTCCCGATGACAGGGAACAGCTGATCAGTGACAGGCAGTGTAGGAAGCGCAGGGAGAGGTTTGTTTACACAGACCTCTCCCCATTCTTCAGCTCTGTGACCCGATCGCGGGACACCAGCGGCGATCGGGTCCACTGGTCCCGCGGCTGTGGTCACGGAGCTCCCGACCGGGTCGCGAGCGCGTCGCCGGACGCGCGACCCACGGCTGGGCTCTTAAAGGCCCACGTACCGGTACGTGGTTTTGCCCAGCCGTGCCATTCTGCCGACGTATATCGGCGTGAGGCGGTCGGGAAGTGGTTAACTGGCAATTGTGCGGCCGTGCGACACTGTACCCAAATAAAATTGATGTCCTTTTTTCCCATAAATAGAGCTTTCTTTCGCGGTATTTGATCACCTCTGCCGTTTTAAATTTTTTGGGCTATAAACAAAAGAACAGCAACAATTTTGGAAAAAAAAAAAAACAATATTTTTTACCTTTTGCTCTAATAAATATCTCCCAAAAAAAATAAAAATGTTTTCATCAGTTTAGGCCAATATGTATTCTTCTACATATTTTTGATAAAAAAATTGCAATAAGTGTTTATTGATTGAACAAAAAAAACTGTACTTTTTACTTTTTGCTATAAAACATATTCAGTTGAAAAAGAAAAAAAATTCTTCATCAATTTAGGCCAATATGTTACATATTTTTGGTAAAATAAAAACCCAATAAGCGTATATTTATTGGTTTGTGCAAAAGTTATAGCGTCTACAAACTATGGGATATATACTGGAATTTTTATTTATTTTTATTTTTTTATACTGGCAATGGCAGCAATCAATGAGAATATTACATAAGACCAATACAAAAAAAGGATTTTTAATACAGAAATGTTGTCTTAGTGAGAAGTCTGTCCATGTACAGTATAGTATACACTCAGTACTCCTTTTGCATGAATTATGGCATCAATTCGGCGTGGCATGGAGGCGATCAGCCTGTGGCCCTGCTGAGGTGTTATGGAAGCCCAGGTTGATAACGGCCTTCAGCTCGTCTGCATTGTTGGGTCTGATGTCTCTCATCTTCCTCTTGACAAAACCCCACAGATTCTCTATGGGCTTTAGGTCAGGCGAGTTTGCTGGCCAATCAAGCACGGTGATCCCATGATCATGTGACCAGGTATTGGTAGTTTTGGCAGTGTGGGAGTTGCCAAGTCCTGCTGGAAAATGAAATCATCATCTCCATAAAGCTGGTCAGCAGAGGGAAGCATGAAGAGCTCTAGAATTTCCTGCTAGAGGGCTGTGGTGAGTTTGGACAAAACACAGAGGACCAACACCAGCAGATGACACGACTCCCCAAATCATCACTGACTGTGGAGACTTCACACTGGACCTCATGCAACTTGGATTCTGTGCCTCTCCACTCCTCCTCCAGACTCTGGGACCTTGATTTCCAAATTAAATGCAAAATGTACTTTCATCCAAAAGAGGACTTTGGACCACTGATCAACAGTCCAGTCATTTTTCTCCTTAGCCCAGGTAAGACGCTTTTGACGTTGTCTCTGTTTCAGGAGTGGGGTGACACAAGGAATGGGACAGTTGTAGCTCATGTCCTGGATATGTCTGTGTGTGGTGGCGGCTCTTGAAGCACCGACACCAGCCGTAGTCCACTCCTTGTGAATCCCCCCCCCCCACATTCTTGAATGGCCTTTACTTCACTATCCTCTCAAGGCTGCGGTTATCCCTGTTGCTTGTGCACCTTTTTTCTACCACACCTTTTCCTTCCACTCAACTTTCCATTAATATGCTTGGATACAGCACTCTGTGAACAGCCAGCTTCTTTAGCAATGACCTTTTGTGACTTACCCTCCTTGTGGAGGGTGTCAATAACTGTCTTCTGGACAACTGTCAAGCAGTCTTTCCCATGATTGTGTAACCTACTAAAGCAGACTGAGTGACTATTTAACCGGTTCCCGACCGGCGCACGACGATATACGTCGGCAGAATGGCACGGACAGGCAGGAGGGCGTATATATAAGTCCCTCCTTAATGTCGTCCGTGCCATCGGGAGCGGGCCGGGAGCGCCGGTCGGGACCCCTTCGAGGCCGGTCGCGGGTCCCGCGGACTCGATCGCAGCGGGGACACCCGTGATCGTCTCACGGGAAGGCTGAACGGGGAGATGCGGAAATACACAGCATCTCCCCGTTCTGCCTAGCAACTAGTGACGCCGATCTCTGCTCCCTGTGATTGGAGCAGAGATCAGCATTCATTAGCTGACAGCCACGCCCCCCCACAGTAAGAAACACACCCCTAGGCATACTTAACCCTACACTGCCCCCTTGTGGTTAACCCCTTCACTGCCAGTGTCATGTATACAGAAATCAATGCATTTAAATAGCATTGATTTCTGTATAAATGACAATGGTCCCAAAAATGTGTCAAAAATGTCCGATGTGTCCGCCATAATGTCGCAGTCACAATAAAAAATCGCTGATCGCCGCCATTACTAATGAAAAAAAATTATTAATAAAAATGCTATAAAACTATCCCCTATCTTGTAAACGCTATAACTTCTGCGCAAACCAATCAATAATCGCTTATTGCGATTTTTTTTTACCAAAAATATGTAGAAGAATACGTATCGGCCTAAACTGAGGGGAAAAAACGTTTTTTTATATATTTTTGGGGGATATTTATTATAGCAAAAAGTAAAAAAGAATGCGTTTTTTTTCAAAATTGTCGCACTTTTTTGTTTATAGCGCAAAAAATAAAAACCACAGGGGCGATCAAATACCACCAAAATAAAGCTCTATTTGTGGGGAAAAAAGGACGTCAATTTTGTTTGGGAGCCACGTCGCACGATCGCGTAATTGTCAGTTAAAGCGACGCAGTGCCGAATCGCAAAAAGGGGCCCGGTCCTTTGGCTGCAAATTGGTCCGGTCTGAAAGTGGTTAAAATGCCCTCCTAAACTTGGGGTGCGTGTTATACGCCGGTGCGTGTTATACGTCAATAAATACGGTATTTAAAGGCTCAGGAAACCTTTATAGGTGTTTTTAGTTTATTACATGCGACTGTTTGCAGTGCGATTGGCTCCAATTTTTCTTTGTGTTGACACAAATCGCACCACAAAGTATCGGTACTCGTACCCGCCGATACAAAAACGGTATTGGTGCAACCCCAAAAGTCATGTTTGCTTTGGTATGCCTGAAGTTGCGCTGTAATTTATGTGTAATTTACCGTCATATATTTTGTTTCTGAATATAGATACACTTTAATCCTCTGCAAAATATGACTGCACTGATAACGTGTGAGCCGGGTGCCAATTGCAAACTTTAGAAAAAAATACAGAGAATTGCGATTGACGCAGCGGGCGGAGGGCGTACAAAAGTCCGACAGCAAAGGACAGGGAAATATCACACCGCCGGCTCCTGAAACTTTTCCAGGTCTCCTCTTACAAGCACCATGGCAGGTAATTGAAAATAAAAAATGGTTTCACACTCCAGGGAACAACGGCGAGGAAGACAAAGGTTCCGGGTGCTACATAAAACATTATGCAAATGGCGTTCCGGCATGCCTCCCTGCCAGTGTTGCAGCGTGTAACTCCTGACACACGCAGCCTCCGGTTGCATATTATTTACATGCTAAACGATGGAGGAGAAAAATGATGGAGAAGGCCGAGGATGCTGAAGCAGCGGCTGAACTTTATGACACCCAACGCCAGCGAGCGGGGCGACCACGGACGGGAGGCTTCATCACTGTATGCCATTAAATGTTCTTCATTAACATAATTAAAGCAGATATAAAAAGATACAAAATAATGCAGCTTTATAATTAACCCCTTCAATACCGGGCACTTTCATTTCAGTACCGGGCCTTTTCATTTCAATACCGGGCCCTTTCATTTCAATACCGGGCACTTTCATTTCAATACCGGGCACTTTCATATCAATACCGGGCGCTTTCACCCCTTTCCTGCCCCAGACCGATTTTCAGTCTTTAGCGCTGTCACATTTTGAATGACAGTTGCACGTCATACAACACTGTACCCATATGACATTTTTATAATTTTATTCACACAAATAGAGCTTTCTTTTGGTGGTATTTAACCACCTCAATACCTGGCACTTCCTGCCCAGACCATTTTTCAGCTTTCAGAGTTGTCACATTTTGAATGACAATTACGCGGTCATACTACACTGTAACCATGTGAAATTGTTATCATTTTCTTCACACAAATAGAGCTTTCTTTTGGTGGTATTTAATCACTGCTGGGTTTTTTATTTTTTCTTAAAAAGGCACTGGGCACTGATCAGGTGGCACTGATGAGGAGGCACGAATATACCACGCTTAAGGGCACTGATGAGCACTGATGGGTGGCACTTCTGGGCACAGATAGGCGGCACTGGTGGGCACTGGGCACAGATAGGCAGCACTGATGGGCAGCACTGATGAGCATTGATGGGCAGCAGTGATGGGCATTGATGGGCAGCACTAATAGCCAGCACTGACTGGCATCACTAATGGCCACTGATTGCTGGCACTTGTGGGCACAGATTGGTGGCAATTGTGGGCACTGGTTGGCACTGATTGCTGGCAGTGGTGGGCAATCATTGCTGGCACTGGTGGGCACTGATTGCTGGCAGTGGTGGGCAATCATTGCTGGCACTGGTGGGCACTTAATTGTAATCAGGGCACTGATTACATACCTAGATGTTCTCTGTGAGGAGATGCCACTGATCGGCTCTCCTCTCCTCTCACTCTGTCAGTGTGAGGCGAGGAGAGCCGATTACCGGCATCTCCGTGTTTACATGTGACCGGCTGTGATTGGACACAGCCGATCACATGGTTAAAGATCCATGGCTTGTTGTCGGTCCTGTTGCTAGGACATGGTGCGGCCGTGATCGCCACGCTGCACGCCCCCATGGTCTGGGGAGCTTTTAATATGACGTCCACCCAGAACGAGAGCCGCACCGCCCAGCCATCATGTGACGGTGGCGGCAAGTGGTTAATCACCTCTGCGGTTTTTATTTTTTGCTAAAAAAAAGAAAAAATACAGAACATTTTGAAACAAAACACGTTTGTCTTCGTTTCTTTTATAATATTTTGCAAATAAATAATCTTTCTTCATAAATTTGGGTCAAAATATATTCTGCTCCATTTCTTTGATGAAAATAACCCAAATCATTGTATATTATTTGGTCTTATGGAGTCCACAATCTATGGGATATATATCTGACAATTGATCAATCCTGATGTATTGACAGCCAATCTCATTTCTTGAGGCCCTAAAATTTTAGGACAGTACAAATACCCCCCAAATTACCCCTTTTTGGAAAGTAGACAGTCCAAAGTATTTAGTAAGAGCCAACGGCGATTTTTTTGAAGTTTTGCGTTTTTGCCACAACTATTTGCACGTATTGCACTACAGCTTTCAGCCATAACTCCGGTATTTTTTTCCCCCTGCGATTGGCTCTCTCATAAAAGGGGTCCAAATGGCTGATTAGCCGCTGGATTGCTTTCAGAAGCAGCGGGAGGGTTCGTTCCCACCCCACCCCCACCGATCGCTGGTGTTTCCTCGGGCTTACCGTTTTTACCGGCACGTCCCCGAGAAACGATTCGGTGGGTCACTCAGTTGGCCATAAAGGTTCTCAGATCCTTTTTATACATAGTCACATAGTAGGTGAGGTTGAAAAAAGACACAAGTCCAACCTATGTGTGATTATATGTCAGTATTACATTGTATATCCCTGTATGTTGTAGTCGTTCAGGTGCTTATCTAATAGTTTCTTGAAACTATCAATGCCCCCCGCTGAGACCACCGCCTGTGGAAGGGAATTCCACATCCTTGCCGCTCTTACAGTAAAGAACCCTCTACGTAGTTTAAGGTTAAACCTCTTTTCTTGTAATTTTAATGAGTGGCCACGAGTCTTGTTAAACTCCCTATTGTGGGGTCACCAGTCCGGTATTTGTAAATTGAAATCATATGCCCTCTCAATCGTCTCTTCTCCAGATCTGATCGCCTCTATGACCTTGGAGGACTGGAGCGACGTTATGATGTCACTTCCAGTCTAAGGCGGAAGTAAACTTTTTTTTTTTTTTAAAGCAAAAGATCAAATTTTTTTTTGGATCTTTTGCTTTTAAAAGGTAGAGGAGAGATTTTGGGTCCTATTGACCCCACATCTCTCCATAAAGAGGACCTGCCATCTCTTATTTATATTACAAGGGATGTTTACATAGGAATAAAAGTGATCATAAAAATTTAAATAAAAATAAAGGGACAGTGTAAAAATAAAAATAAAATAAATAGGAATAAAAAATGTAAAGCGCCCCCATCCCTCCATGCTCACGTGCAGAAGCAAACAAACACGTAAGTCACACACGCATATGTAAATGCTGTTCGCACTACACATGAGGTAACATCGGGGGGAGAGCAATAATTGTAGTGCTAAACCTCCTTTGTAACTCTAAATTGGTAACCTATGAGAACTTTTAAAGCGACACCTATGGAAATTTTAAAGTATCATAGGTTGCTGCCATTCCACGCAATTCGTGCGCAATTTTAAAGTGTGACATGTTAGGTATCTATTTACTCGGCCTAACATCCTCTTTCATCATCTTTCATATTTTACAAAACAATTGGGTACATATTATGTTTTTTTATTTTTTTATTTTAGTGTATTTTTTGCCACAATAAAATTGTGTTTCAAAAATTGCTGCGCAAATACAGAGTGACATAAAATATTGCAACAATCGCCATTTTATTCTCTAGGGTCTCTAATGTATATAATGTTTGGGGGTTATAAATCATTTTCTAGCAAAAGAAATACAGATTTTAACTTGTAAACAAAAAGTGCCAGAAAAGGCCTGGTTGGCAAGTGGATAAATACCGCTTATATATAAATATTTATAAACAAATAGAAACAAGAGGCACTCCGGAAAGCATCTCAAATACCACCAACCACTTATCAAAACCTACGCAAGAGCGGAGAGCGAGGAGAAGGTTAACGGCACAACGCGAGGGCAAAACCGGTTGGATTTAGACGGCGAAGGAGCAGAAGGTGTTTGGCAGATGCCTTTTGATTACCGCGGTTTATTTACAGGAAATGTCAAAAGACGGAGCAAAGCAGACGATCCCCTTTCACACGTGAAAACAAGTTTCAGTCAATTATTCATGTCGGGAAAGCAATCTTGGAAAGCACATGGCATTAAAAATTTGTTTGTTTTAAATAGCTAATTGCTTTCTAGGGAGCCATCTTATTAGAATTACCTAACTAATTAAACTAACTAAATGTTATACCATTACAGGCACGTCACGGGATGCTAACCGCCAACAATTACGGATGGCTAATCTGTTTTTATTTGTGCTGTATAATCCCTCCAAAATGGATACAAATAACGGTGTCAGGGACACTTACCTCCGCCTGGCACAAGAACGTCCTCCCATTCCCAGGGAGGACAAGGACGCGGCGAGATGTCATTTCCACAGTTTTTTAACCACTTGCTTATCAACGTTTCCTGCCAACAAGTGGCTACTACAAGATCGCGGTTACAGCCGTGTTCTTCGTAGCCGTCAGGACCCAGGTCTAAGCCTGCGACCTCGGCTGTGCCTGGCGGTAGATCTTCATGCTGAGCCACCTGAGATGCTGGACCATTGCACAATCCATCCTTTATTAACCACTACAATACCGGGCACTTTCGCCCCCTTCCTTCCCAGACCAATTTTCAGCTTTCAGCGCTCTCGCACTTTCAATGACAATTGCGCGGTCATGCAATGCTGTACCCAAATGAAATTTTTTATCATTTTGTTTGCACAAATAGAGCTTTAGTTTGGTGGTATTTATTCAGGACTCCGTTTTAAAATTTTTGCGATATAAACGAAAAAATTGCGGAAATTTTGAAAAAAAAAAACAATATTTTCTCCTTTCTTTTTTAAAAGAAATCCAATAAAATCTAATTTTGTCATAAATTTAAGCCAAAATGTATTCTGCTACATGTTTTTAGTAAAAAAAATTCCGTTAAGTGTATAATAATTGGTTCGCGCGATCACGGACATATGTACGCAAATGATCATGTACAGATGTGTGCAGGTGATCATGGACATATGTGTGCAGATAATCATTGGCACATGTGATTTTACTGGGACATATGTGGGCGATCACCCCTACTTCTGAAGAACGTTCAGGAACGTCCTATAGACGCCCCCCCCCCGCCGCCCTCCGGTGCTTCTACCGACTCACCGCTTCCATCGGTGAGTCGGACACAGGAACCGCCGGCACCGGATGATCACTATAGAGATTTCCGGCAGACCAGATGGTCGCCGGAGTCTCTATGATCGTTCGGAGGCCGGGCGTGATGTGATGACGTCACACCCGGCCTCTGCATTCGAATAACGGCGCCGCCTCCGCTGGGAAGCGGTGATCGTCTTTTTTTTTTTTTTAATTTTAGGCTTTCCAGCCTAGAGGTGAGATGTGGGGTCTTATTGACCCCATATCTCACGGTTAATAGGTCCGATCAGGTAATATTCCTATTACAAGGGATGTTTACATTCCTTGTAATAGGAATAAAAGTAATTAAAATTATTTTTTTTTTTTTTTAAACTGTCAAATTTAAAAAATAAAAGTCAAAATTAACAATAATAAAAAAATTTTTTTTTTTAAAGCGCCCCTGTCCCCGTGAGCTCGTACGCAGAAGTGAACGCATACGTAAGCCCCGCCCACATATGAAAACGGTGTTCAAACCACACATGTGAGGTATCGCCGCGAACGTTAGAGCGAGAGCAATAATTCTAGCCCTAGACCTCCTCTGTAACTCAAAACATGTAACCAGTAAAAAATGTTAAAGCGTCGCCTATGGGGATTTTTAAATACCAAAGTTTGGCGCCATTCCACGAGCGCGTGCAATTTTGAAGCGTGACATGTTGGGTATCTATTTACTCAGCGTATCTTCATCTTTCACATTGTGCAAAAAAAATTGGGCTAACTTTACTGTTTTGTTTTTTTTAAGCATGAAATTGTTTTTTTTCTGAAAAAAACGTGTTCGAAAAATTGCTGCGCAAATACCGTGCGAGATAAAAAGAGCGTCATTGTATTCTCTAGGGTCTTTGCTAAAAAAACATATATAATGTTTGGGGGTTCTATGTAATTTTCGAGCAAAAAAATTATGAATTTTACATGTAGGAGAGAAATGTCAGAATTGGCCTGGTTGCGAAGTGGTTAAAGAACAGTCCAGAAGAACAGACAAGGAGCAGAACTTCAGAAGGATGGTCTATTGGTCTTTGAGTTCCTTCAGTCTTCTGATGGTGGATTTCACTGTGACGGCCGAGGTGGTGTTGTAGGTCCAGGCTCCTCCAGCTACAATTTCCACGCAAGATTCCTACAGCTTTCCTCTTCATTTTGGTCTTGCCACAGAAGGAGCAGGTGTACTTGTCGTGTTGGCCGATTTCAGTTTTCTTGATCATCATCCTTAGGGAAGCACCATAACGGGTCCCTTATTTACCCACAATGCCGACTTTCTTGGTGTGTTTGGCCATCTTCCTAAAGTACCCGAGCGGAAAGGGCACCTTGTGCCTTATTTCTGGTGAAACTTGAACCCTTTGCTCCTCCCATCAACATTAACATTATTTAATACTTTTGCATCCTGTTTGCTAGATTATTGTGCTCTCTCCAGCCACTATCTCGCTCTGGTCACTCCTGTTGCCATCCGTATCTTCACTACCATTCATCACTGACCTTTGGCTTTGCCCTCAACTACACTTCAACTTAATCCCAGCGTGCAACCACTTGTTACTGACCTTTGGCTTGTTTACTGACTATGCTTCTGCTTGATCCTAACTTGCAACCACTTGTTACCGACCCTTGACTTATTTACTGACTACGCTTCTGCTTGATCCTAACTTGAAACCACTCGTTACTGACCTTTGGCTTGTTTACCGACTATGCTTCTGCTTGATTCTAAGTTGCAACCACTTGTTACCGACCTTTGACTTGTTTACTGACTATGCTTCTGCTTGATCCTAACCTGCAACCACTCATTACTGACCTTTGGCTTGTTTACTGACTACGCTTCTGCTTCATCTCTACCTGATATACCTGCTACTGGACCCCGGCTTGCTAACCTCCTGGTGGGACAATCTTGAGGACGGTGACCTGGTACTGACACACAGCAAAACCCATTGTTCATCTTTAGAAGCTCTGAACACCAGTTAGTGCTTAGAACCCGCACCTCAGGTGAGCCTGCGTTATCCACCAGGGTGGTCTGCTTGTATAACTATCCTGCTGGTTGGTGGGAGTCTCTCTACTGCTATAGCTGCTGGTCTCCGAGACTGACCCCAACCGTGACAGTACCTTTTTTTTATAGCCAACTATTGGCTGTTTTGTAAAAGTGATCCACTGCCCCCACCCCCTTCCTTCCCCCTGCCTGCTGCCACCCACTGTGGTTCCCAGGCTCTCCTATTCTTTCAGGGAGCCTGGGGCCACGGTAGTTGCTTCCCACAGCTTTGGAGGGCAGGGGAAACATGGGAGGTCTAACAAACCCCTGATGTCTAATTTTTTAAAGAGTACCTGTCACTTGCCCAAAACTATAACAAGCTTGTTTGCCCCCTTGCGATAGCAGTAAAGTTCAATGAAAAAAGTGTAGAAAAATAATAAATATATTTTATTATTAAGTAATTAATAATAAAAAATAATAATGAAAAAAAAGAAAATAATTAAAAGCACCCCTGTACGGTCATACATACATGCAGGTGCAAACCCATGCAGAGCCAGCACACATATGTAAACAGCGATAACACCACATATGTGAGGTATCACCAAGACTGGATGAGAGCGATAATTCTATGGTCATAATTAAAAATTAACTCTAAACTGATAACTTGTAAAACCTATGGATAATTTTAGGTACCGTAGCTTGTCGCCATTTCATGGGTGTATGCCATTTTTAATTTGGATATGTTGGGTATTTGTTTACTCAACTCAACATCAACTTTTATCGTTTACAAAAAAAAAAAGAAAATTGTATAATCATTGTTTGTACTAAAGTTAATTTTTGTATATTTTTTTTCCTAAAAATCTGCATTTGATAAATGGCTGCGCATTAATGTGTGACATGAAAAAACGGCAACGGCCACCATTTTCTTCTCCAGGGCCTCTGCTTTCAGAAAATATATAATGTTTGGGGGTTCTAAGAACTGTTCTAGCAAAAATTTTTGATTTTAAGGTGCTTGAAAAAGAAAACATTGCCCGCCGCAGCGAGTGGTTAAAGTAAGTGGTAAACCCAGATACTCTGTACAGGTTACTGTTAAGCGGCGTACACACGGTCGGAATTTCCGATGGAAACAGTCCGATGGGAGCTTTTCATCGGATTTTCCGACCGTGTGTACGCCCAACGGTCTTTTTCTGTCGGAATTTCCGACGGACTCTGAATTGAGAACCTGTTCTCAATTTTTCCGACGGAAAACCTTTCTATCGGATTTTCCGATCGTGTGTATGCAATTCCGACACGCAAAATTCCAACGCATGCTCGGAAACAATTTGACGCATGCTCGGAAGCATTAAACATCCCTTTTATAGTGCTGTCGAACGTGTTTTATGCCGCTGTGTTATTGACCGTCGGAATTTGGTGTGATCGTGTGTAGGCAAGACAGCTTGAGCGGAATTCCGTCGGAAAAACCGTCAGAGTTTTTTCCGACGAGAATTTCCGATCGTGTGTACACGGCATTAGTGCGAACCATCAACAATCAATCTATAAATTATATTCTACAATATACATTTCCAAGTCACATGACTGCTTTGCTTTTCCTCTGCTCCACGTGGGCTGGGTCAGTGGGTGGAACTTTTTCCTCTCCTCCTCCCTGGGGCATCCATAGCAGAGTGGAGGAAAAGCTGTCAATCACTGCAATGGGGACAAGGCTGCAATGGGGACAAGGCTGCACTGGGGACAAGGCTGCACTGGGGACAAGGCTGCACTGGGGACAAGGCTGCACTGGGGACAAGGCTGCACTGGGGACAAGGCTGCAATGGGGACAAGGCTGCAATGGGGACAAGGCTGCAATGGGGACAAGGCTGCAATGGGGACAAGGCTGCAGTGTGGACAAGGCTGCAGTGTGGACAAGGCTGCAGTGTGGACAAGGCTGCAATGGGGACAAGGCTGCAATGGGGACAAGGCTGCACTGGGACAAGGCTGCAATGAGGACAAGGCTGCAATGGGGACAAGGCTGCAATGGGGACAAGGCTGCAATGGGGACAAGGCTGCAATGGGGACAAGGCTGCACTGGGGACAAGGCTGCAGTGTGGACAAGGCTGCAGTGTGGACAAGGCTGCACTGGGGACAAGGCTGCACTGGGGACAAGGCTGCACTGGGGACAAGGCTGCACTGGGGACAAGGTTGCACTGGGACAAGGCTGCACTGGGGACAAGGCTGCACTGGGGACAAGGCTGCGCTGGGGACAAGGCTGCAATGGGGACAAGGCTGCAATGGGGACAAGGCTGCACTGGGGACAAGGCTGCACTGGGGACAAGGTTGCACTGGGACAAGGCTGCACTGGGGACAAGGCTGCACTGGGGACAAGGTTGCACTGGGACAAGGCTGCACTGGGACAAGGTTGCACTGGGACAAGGCTGCACTGGGACAAGGCTGCACTGGCAAGGCTGCACTGGCAAGGCTGCACTGGCAAGGCTGCACTGACAAGGCTGCACTGACAAGGCTGCACTGGCAAGGCTGCACTGACAAGGCTGCACTGGACACTTAAATGTAAGTTTTTTTTTCCTTAAACTTCCATCCTAGAAGTTTTTTTCCTTAAAATTCCCTCCTAAACTTGGGGTGCGTGTTATACGCCGGGGCGTGTTATACGCCGATAAATACGGTATTTCACTGCTTGTCTGTTTAGCTTTAAAATATTGAAATTAAATGGGCGACTTCTTTATGTGTGGAGGTGAGATGTGGGAATTTCACAGCTGTTACATACACTACACTGTGCAGGCGTTTTTTATTTTATTATAATTTTATTTAAAGCGATGCGACTCCAGACAACATATAAGTATTTTATATGCTGGTTAATAAATAAGCCGGATCCTGGAGAAGATTCTCCCAAACACTTCCATTAAGTTAAGTGAGTGACTTGCCACTTTGCTTCACCCTTGCGGGTGATCTATAATTAAACCGAATGCTTAGCGCTGTCGCCTCACATGATCTCAGGCAACTTTATTCCTTCCCCTAAGTACGGCTAAGATGTCACTTACTACAGGGCTTAAACAAAACTAAATATATTTATTTTATTCTGAAAATCCCAAATGAACTTACAGTTTAAATCAGCCAAATGCATTCCAGGTGCATTAAATGTGCAAAGTCTTAGCCCCCGTACACACGGTTGGAAAACCCGACCACAAAATCCATCGGATTTTTGCCAGCGGATTTTGTCCGAAACACGGTCGGACAAAGTTGTCGGAAAATCCGATCGTTCCGAACGTGGTGACGTTCGTTGCGTACGACGGAACTACGCAGAGGCTAGTAGCCAATAGCTTTGGTCTAGTAATTTGATATGAGCATGCGTGGCACTTTGTCCGTCGGAATTCTCTACACACGATCAGAAAAAGTTCCGGATTTTGTTGTCGGAAAATTTGAGATCGGAAAAAGCCCGCTAGAGCCCACACACGATCGGATTTTCCGACAACATAATCCGATCAGACTTTTTAGATCGGAATATCCGACCGTGTGTACGGGGCATTACAGTTCATTTTCTTTAGAAAAGAGTAGAAAAGCCTGTCCCCTGCCAGCAAGCTGTAATAAAGGGCCCTTGATCTCCACCTGAAAGCAGTGGTCTCTTTGCAGAGGTCTGACACGCCCCCTGCTCAGAGCCAGAGTCCTCCAATAAGCAGGGAGCATGATAGCAGATCTATAATGCCGCGTACACACGTACGGACTTTTCCCGGCGGACCTAAGTCCAGCGGACAATCCGCTGGACTTTCCAGCTGGGTACGCTGGACTAAAAAGCGAACGGACTTGACCACACACGATCACGCAAAAAGTCCGACGGTTCACGTGATGACGTACAGCACGTACGACGGGACTAGAAAACGAAAAATACTAGAAAAATACTTGCTACTGAGCATGCGTCCTTTTTGGTACGCCGGACCATACTACACACGACCGGATTATCCGCTGGACTGCCAAGTCCAGCGGATAATTTGAAAACAAAACCTGAAACTTTAGTCCGCCGTACTTTGGCCAAAAAAAGTCCGCCGGCGCCCACACACGAGGGGATTATCCGCTGGACTTCGGTCCAGCGGATAATCCCGCGGGATAGTCCCTTCGTGTGTACGCGGCATTAGTGTGACTTAGAAAGGGGCGGGTCTATGACGCCCTGTACTCACTGGATGTCCTTGGTTTTTCAGGTTGCATCATTAAAGAAAACATCTAGCGGCGTAAAAAAATTACTGCAGGCGACTACACCAGTGAGGACTGTAGCCAAATCTGCTTGTAATAACCCTTTCACTGCCACCAATGTATGTCAGGGGGTTTTACACTACAGCAGCCAGGTGTATGTGTATGTTTCACAAGCCAAACATTGGCTTTTTGCCACCCAATCACTTACACTGACCCCTGAAGGTCTATTTTCTGATCCTGTCTGGCTGCAAAGACCCCCCCCAGACGTGGTGTGTATAACGTCACCTTTGGTTTCAGGTGTCACTTTCCCCTTGCAGCTGGAGGGCAGCTGAGACATCAGGAGTCTAATAGACCCCTGATGTCTTACTAAAGAGAACCTGTCACAAAGACATATAATCACATTGGGGACTTTTGGTCCCCTATGTGATATAAGGCCTGGTTCACACCTATGCAGGTTGCAGTTTGCATATTCCAGCTGCATTTTGCATTTTTCAATACACGATTTTGGCCCATTGAAGTCTTTGGATCCAAAAACTATAAAAAAGTCCCAGGCCCTGTGAACGTGACCCATAGGAAACCATGTTAAATGGACAGCAGTGCGCTTCTGCAAAACTGAAAACGCACTAAAAAATGCATAGGTGTGAACCAGGCCTTAAGCGAAAAAAAAGTAAAAGCATTTAACCACCCCCCCCCTCTCTCAAGGGCAGATGAGATATCAGGGGTCTAATAGACCCCTGAAGTTTTAGTAAACAGAACCTGTTACAAAGACATATTATCACTTTTAGTCCACTATATGTTATAAAAAAAAAAAAAAGTTACACCCAAGCATTTAACCCCCCCAAGGGCAGATGAGATATCAGGGGCCTAATAGACCCCTGATGTCTTAGTGAACGGAACTTGTCACAAAGACATATTATAACTTTTAGTCCACCATATGGTCAGATGAAACCAAAGTTGAACTGTTTGGTAGAAACACAACTCGTCGTGTTTGGAGGAGAGAGAATGCCGAGTTGCAACCAAAGAACACCATACCTACTGTGAAGCATGGGGGTGGCAACATCATGCTTTGGGGGTGTTTCTCTGCAAAGGGAACAGGACGACTGATCCGTGTACATGAAAGAATGAATGGGGCCATGTATCGTGAGATTTTGAGTGCAAACCTCCTCCCATCAGCAAGGGCATTGAAGATGAAACGTGGCTGGGTCTTTCAGCATGACAATGATCCCAAACACACCGCCCGGGCAACAAAGGAGTGGCTTCGTAAGAAGCATTTCAAGGTCCTGGAGTGGCCTAGCCAGTCTCCAGATCTCAACCCCATAGAAAACCTTTGGAGGGAGTTGAAAGTCCGTGTTGCCCAGCGACAGCCCCAAAACATCACTGCTCTAGAGGAGATCTGCATGGAGGAATGGGGCCAACATACCAGCAACAGTGTGTGACAACCTTGTGAAGACTTAGGCCCCTTTCACACTGGGGCGTTTTTCCTGAGCTACAGCGCTAAAAATAGCGCCTGTGTAGCTCCTAAAAAAAGCGGGTCCTTTCACTCCAGTGTGAAAGCCGGCGGGCTTTCACACTGGAGCGGTGCGCTAGCAGGACGGTAAAAAAAAGTCCTGCTAGCAGCATATTTGGAGCGGTGAAGGAGCCGTGTATTCACTAGACATGTGCACTGACAAAAAAATCGTTAATTTTTGTTTGTTTCATTTGTTTTTTTGCTTTTTTCGGAAATTCGGAAAATCGGAAAATCGAAAATTCGGAAATTCGGAAATTTCGGGAATTTTCACATTTCTATTTTTCGGATTTCCGAATTTCGAATTTTCGGATTTCCGAATTTCGTATTTCCGAATGTCCGAATTTTCTAATTACCGAATTTTCGGATTTCCGAATTTCGAATTTTCGGACTTCCGAATTTCCGAATTTCGTATTTTCGAATTTCCGAAATTCGTATTTTCGAATTTCCGAAATTCGTATTTTCGGATTTCCGAAATTCGTATTTTCGGATTTCCGAAATTCGTATTTTCGGATTTCCGAAATTCGTATTTTCGGATTTCCGAAATTCGTATTTTCGAATTTCCGAAATTCGTATTTTCGAATTTCCGAAATTCGTATTTTCGGATTTCCGAATTATCGAATTTTGGATTTTCGTTTTTTTGGAATTCCAAATTTTCGGACTTTCGGAATTCGGGAATTCAAAGATTTGAAAATCCCAAAATTAGAAAATCTGAAAAAAAGAAAGAAAGTCAGTTTAATTAATAACTAACTATTAAATTAACGAGTACGAATTTATCCGAAGTTACGAATTATCTGAAATAGCGAATGCCGCATCTAAACAAATGTAACAGAACAAATTAATAATAAATAATTAATAATAATAAAAAGGTTTTATTATTATTATTGTTATTTATTATTATTAGATCGTTACGTTCCATTTGGTTTGATGCAGCATTCGTTATTTCAGATAATTCGTAACTTCGGATAAATTCGTACTCGTTACGTTCACTAACAGACAAATTTGAAAGGGAATTCCAATACCTATAATTTAATAGTTAGTTATTATTTAGTTTTTAACAGATTTTCTTTCTTTTTTTCAGATTTTAGATTTTTCACATTTTTGAATTTCCGAATTCGGAAATTCGAAAATCCGACAATTAGGAAATCCGAAAATCAGAAATCCGGAAATCCTAAAATTCTGAAATCCGAAAATACAAAATTCGGAAATACGAAAATGCGAAATTCTGAAATTCGAAAATTCTGAAATCCGAAAATACGAAATTCGGAAATTCGTCATTTCGCAAATTTTGAAATTCGTCATTTCGCAAATTTTGAAATTCGGAAATTGAAAAATTCGGAAATTCGGAATTAACGAATTTGTCAAAATTCGTTAAAAAACGAATTAGGAACTAAACGAATTGCACATGTCTAGTATTCACCGCTCCTACCCATTGAAATCAATGGGACACCGTGGGGATACCGCCGGCAAAGCGCCGCGGCTAAAACGATGGTAAAGCAGCACTAAATATAGCGCTGCTTTACCGTCGCCACCCACACCGCCCCAGTGTGAAGCCGGCCTTACAGAAAACATTTGACCTTTGTCATTGCCAACAAAGGATATATAACAAAGTATTGAGATGAACTTTTGATATTGATAAAATACTTATTTTCCAGCATAATTTGCAAATAAATTCATAAAAAAATCAGACAATGTGATTGTCTGGATTTGTTTCCACATTTTATCTCTCATAGTTGAGGTATACCTATGATGACAATTACAGGCCTCTCTCATCTTTTTAAGTGGGAGAACTTGCACAATTGGTGGCTGACTAAATACTTTTTCGCCCCACTATATGTCTGCTAGACCTACGTACACATTTGCATTTGTGTGTATGCGTTGGGGGGGACAGGGGTGCTTTTAATTTAATGTAATTATTTTTATTTATTTTATTTACATTTTTTTTTAAGTTTAATGCGATCACAAGTGGGCAAGCAAGCCCCCTTGTGATAGCTTTGGGAAGGTGGCAGGTGCTCCTTATGGGTCCAAAGCTTTATTCAGCAATCACATTGTTACAGCAAATTGCAATGTTTCAGAGCTAGGAAAGAGCCCTTCATCAGGGATCCTGCTTGGCTCTGAAACTTTGCCATTTGCTGTAACGATGTGATCACTGCAAAAAGTTTTGGACCAATTTTGGAGATCTTGGTGTGTTGGTGACATCTCTCTCTCGCTCTCTCTGACTATTCATGGTTCCAGTCGGTGGTCGCTTCAGCACCCACCTACAGTGGGGAAAATAATTATTTGATCCCTTGCAAATTATTAGAATATCAAACCAAAAATCCAGAAAAAAAACATGATACAAATGTTATAAATGGAGTTTGCAGTTCAGTGAGTAAAATAAGTATTTGATCCCCAAGCAAAACATGACTTAGTGGAGAAACCCTTGTTGGCAATCACAGAGGTCAGATGTTTCTTGTAGGTGGTGATCAGGTTGGAACACCTCAGGAGGGATTTTGGTCCTCTCTTCTTTACAGATCTTCTCTAAATCCTTAAGGTTTCTTGGCTGTCTCTTGGCAACTCGAAGTGTCAGCTCCACCATAAATTTTCTATAGGATTAAGGTCTGGAGACTGGCTAGGCCACTCCATGACCTTAATGTGCTTCTTCTTGAGCCACTCCTTTGTTGCCTTGTCGGTATGTGTTGGGTCATTGTCATGTTGGAAGACCCATCCATAACCCATCTTCAGTGTTCTGAGGGAAGAAGGTTCTCATCCAAGATTTACAGACCGACTTTGCCGCATTGAGGGGCCAATGGACGGGACCATGTATTGTAATATGCAGCAAAGTCTGTCTGTAAATTTAGCAGAGAAATGGCACCAAAGCATCATGTTTCCACCTCCGAACTTGACTGTAGGGATGGTGTTCTTAGGGTCATAGTCAGCATTTTTCTTCCTCCAAACATGGCAAGTCGGGTTAATGCCAAAGAGCTCAATTTTGGTCCTCTCTGACCACAGCACCTTCTCCCAATCCTTCTCTGAATCATTTAGATGTTCACTGGGAAACTTCAGACGGGCCTGTACATGTGTCTTCCTGAGGAGAGGGACCTGTACATGTGTCTTCCTGAGGAGGAGGACCTGTACATGTGTCTTCCTGAGGAGGAGGACTTGTACATGTGTCTTCCTGAGGAGGGGGACCTGTACATGTGTCTTCCTGAGGAGGGGGACCTGTACATGTGTCTTCCTGAGGAGGAGGACTTGTACATGTGTCTTCCTGAGGAGGGGGACCTGTACATGTGTCTTCCTGAGGAGGGGGGACCTGTACATGTGTCTTCCTGAGGAGGAGGACTTGTACATGTGTCTTCCTGAGGAGGGGGACCTGTACATGTGTCTTCCTGAGGAGGGGGGACCTGTACATGTGTCTTCCTGAGGAGGAGGACTTGTACATGTGTCTTCCTGAGGAGGAGGACCTGTACATGTGTCTTCCTGAGGAGGAGGACCTGTACATGTGTCTTCCTGAGGAGGGGGACCTGTACATGTGTCTTCCTGAGGAGGAGGACCTGTACATGTGTCTTCCTGAGGAGGGGGACCTGTACATGTGTCTTCCTGAGGAGGGGGACCTGTACATGTGTCTTCCTGAGGAGGGGGACCTGTACATGTGTCTTCCTGAGGAGGAGGACTTGTACATGTGTCTTCCTGAGGAGGGGGACCTGTACATGTGTCTTCCTGAGGAGGGGGACCTGTACATGTGTCTTCCTGAGGAGGGGGACCTGTACATGTGTCTTCCTGAGGAGGGGGGACCTGTACGTGTGTCTTCCTGAGGAGGGGACCTGTACATGTGTCTTCCTGAGGAGGGGGACCTGTACATGTGTCTTCCTGAGGAGGGGGACCTGTACATGTGTCTTCCTGAGGAGGAGGACCTGTACATGTGTCTTCCTGAGGAGGGGGACCTGTACATGTGTCTTCCTGAGGAGGGGGACCTGTACATGTGTCTTCCTGAGGAGGAGGACCTGTACATGTGTCTTCCTGAGGAGGGGGACCTGTACATGTGTCTTCCTGAGGAGGAGGACCTGTACATGTGTCTTCCTGAGGAGGGGGGACCTGTACATGTGTCTTCCTGAGGAGGGGGACCTGTGCATGTGTCTTCCTGAGGAGGGGGACCTGTGCATGTGTCTTCCTGAGGAGGGGGACCTGTGCACGTGTCTTCCTGAGGAGGGGGACCTGTACATGTGTCTTCCTGAGGAGGGGGACCTGTACATGTGTCTTCCTGAGGAGGAGGACCTGTACATGTGTCTTCCTGAGGAGGGGGACCTGTAGCACTGTAAAAGTGATCATTTTTTACAAGATGGCAAATTGGCGACTGAAAACAATCGCATCGGGAGGATGGTTGCCGCTGTAACCATGATCCTGGTAGAACCACCTGCTGACTTGGCGTTTTAGACATGCAGCGGTTAGCAAGCGGTTAAAGCCGGGACGCAGTTACTTTGAATAGCGATTTGCCGTGTTCAGGCAGACAGCAGTGCTGAGATCTCCCAATGTGCAGATCATGAAGGTTATTTAGCAGTTGCCTGCGGGATCCTGAGCGTTCCACGGCGTTCACCTGTCCCACCCTAGCAACCAACATTCCACATCGCTCACTGAAGTCTGGTTGCCACGGTAAAAGTGAGGTGCAGCGGACAGGCTAACCTGTATTTTCTGAAAAAAATAAAATGGCAACACAACAGCACCATGCGAGAATTTTATAACAATTTCCGATACTTTGTAAAATCTGCAGGATGTAATGGGGAGCCAACATGGAGCTCCGAGCTGACAGGACAGAGAGGATTTGTTACACAAACCTAATTGCAAATCAGCAGGAGATCCCAACACATCCGAGGCGGTGAGGAGCACACAGTATTGTACTGAGAAATACTCAGAGGAAGAGATGAGGAGCAAATACAGAGAGAAAGATCAAGGGTAAGAGGAAAAGAGAAGAAGAAAGGACAGGAAAGAAAAAAAGGAGAGGATGAAGGAAGGAAATTAATGATGGACAGAAGAGGAGAGGAGAATAAGAGAAGGAAAAAAGAGGAAAAGAGAGGGGAGGAAAAAGGAGAGAGGAGGAGAGGAAACGTGAAAAGAAAAAGAAGAGGACACAGGAGAGAAGAAGGAAAAATAAAAGAGGAGAGAAACATGAGAACAGAGAGGATAAAAGAGGAGAAGAAAGGCATAATAATAGGAGAAGAAAAAAAAGGAAAGAAGAGGGACAGGAGTAAAAGAAAGAGAAGAGAAAGGAGAAGGGAAAAAGAGAAGACAGAAGAGAAGAGAAAATAGAGAAGAGAAAGGAGAAAATAGAAAACTGAGACAAGAGAGAAAAAAAGAGAAAAGAGAAAAAAGAGAAAAGAGAAAAGGAAGAGGAAGAGAAGAAGAAGAGAAGAGGAAGAGAAGAGGAAGAGAAGAGGAAGAGAAGAGAAAGGAGGAAGAGAAGAGGAAGAGAAGAGGAAGAGAAGAGGAAGAGAAGAGGAAGAGAATAGAAGAGGAAGAGGAATAGAAGAGAAGAGAAGAGAATAGAAGAGAATAGAAGAGGAAGAGAAGAGAAGAGAGAGAGAAGAGAAGAGAATAGAAGAGGAAGAGAAGAGGAAGAGGAGGAGGAAGAGGAAGAGAAAAGACACACACAAGAGGATAGAGAAGAAGAGAGAACAGGAAACAGGAGAGGAATGTGAAGAGGAAACAGGAGGGGAGTGAAAAGGAGAGATAAGGAGGATAAGAAAAAAAAAAAAAAAGAAGAAGAAGGGGAGAGAAAAAAGAGAATAATAGAATAAGAAAAAAAATGTAAATATACATTAAAGAGAAAGGAGAACAGAAGAGAGGATAGAAAAAAATGAAGAGTAGAAAAGAGGGAAGAAGAGAAGAGAGGAAAGAGAAGGGAGGGTAAAGGAAAGGAAAGAGGTGAGAAGAGGAAAGGAAGATGGAAAGGAGAAGAAAGGGGAGGGGAGAGGAAAAAGAGAGGAGAGAGAAAAGGAGAGAACAGTATAGGAGAAAGAAAAGAGAGAGAGAAGGGGAGATGAGAGAAAAGTTAGATGGAGAGGATAAAAAGGAAAACTGGAGAGGAGAAAAAAGGAGAGGAGAGGAAAAAGAGAAGAGAGGAGAGAAAAGGAAGGTTAGGGGAGAAAAAAGAGGAGAGGAGAGAAAAAAAGGAGAAGCATAGAGGGGAGGAGATAAAAAGAGAAGAAAGGTGAAGAGAGAGGGGAGTAGAGGAGAGGAAAGAGAAAAGAGATAAGAAAAGGAAGGCAGAGAAGTGAGGTAAAGGAAAAAAGAAGAGCAGAGGAAAAAGAAAAGAGGGGAGGGGAGCAAAAAAGTGAGGAGAGGATAAGAAAAAAAAAAAAAGAGGAGAGGAGAAGAAAAAGAGGAGAGGAGCGGAGAGGCGGAGATAAGAGAACAGAAAAAAAATTAGAAGCGTAGAGGGGAGGTGATAAAAGAGAATAAAGGTGATAGTAGAGGGCAGGAAAGAGAAGAGATGAGAAAGGGAAAGCGGAGAGGAGAAGAGAGGAAAATTAAAAAAAAAGAAAGGAGAGGAAAAAAGCAGCAGAGAGAAGAGGAAATAAGTAAAAAAAGACAATACGAAACGCACACAGAACGAAGAGACAAATGCAAAGCAGAAGAGTAGAGGAAAGTAAAGAAGAGAGGACAGGATAGACATAAATAGGAAGGGATGAATGAGGAGAAGATTGTAAAAAGGTGAAGAGAAAAGAAAAAGGATAACAGAAAAAAAAAGAGGAAAATGAAAAGTAAAATGGGAAAAAAAGTGTAATAAAAAATAAAGAAATAAGATATGGAAAGAAAAAAGGAAAGAAGAGAGAGAAGAGTTTTTCTTGGAAGGAGATGAGGTGGATGTTGAGCGTATAACATGCGAGGGGCTCCTAATTATTCATTGGAGGAGGCATTAGGTGGATTGTAGAGTGAAGGTCAATGAGCCGGAATCTATAGACGGAACGCACACGCCGGTGAATTTCTAATGTACCATTAGTTGTTGTCGTATGTAAATAAATAATTCAGCCGTCACGGAGGAGCGTCAATTCTACCAGAGAAACCTTTCAGGCGGCTCTTAATGCCGAGTCCGGGATGCTGATCTCCTCCTGCGTAGTCCGCTCAGCCCCGGGACAGAAGAACAAAGCGGAAGGTCGGCAGGTTCCCGGCAAAACGCGGCGCACTTAATAGCCAAAAAGAGAGGTTCACATTAACCACTTACCTGCCAGGTACCTGCGCAGCTCTCCTGCCGTCTTCTATGACACAAACAGCCAATAAAATGACCGAAAAAATTCCAGAAGATTTTTGCCGATGTGTACGGAGCCGTCCAGTGCTGACCTGTACAAAGACTTGTTTTGTATTTCTCACCAGCTCAACGTGTGAGGTTAATATTCTAGCTCAGCCAAAATCTGCAGCATTCCGAGTGAGACTCCCATGGCACATATAGAACCCCACACTGTCCTGCAGAAAGGGAAACTTGACAACTAGAACTATTTTATTTTTATTTATTTATTTTATTTTTATTTATTTATTTTATTTTTATTTATTTATTTTTATTTATTTATTTTATTTTTATTTATTTATTTTATTTATTTATTTTATTTTTATTTATTATTTCTTTTTTTTTATGGTTGAACTGGATGGACTTTTTCGGCCTAGCTAACTATGTAATTTAAAGAGTAACTCCACTTTTGTGGGGGGAAAAAAATAGCAAATAAGAAAAAAAAAAAAAAAAATAATAAAAATAATAAAATAAAATAATAATAATAATTTAAAATATACAATCGCTACACAAGTCATATTGTAATTGAATGTTATTAAAAATTCCCTTTCCTTTCCAATCTGCAGCCGCTGTACTTTTCTGTAAAATGCAATATGGCCACCTGGAGGCGCTCTGTACACAGACGGTATACAGAGCGCCCCCCCCAAGATATCTCATTTCCTGCTTTGTGATTGGCTCACTGATTCTCCCAGAAGTCTGCACTAAGAAACAAGTCATATTTTGGGCATCCCCTGCAACAAAAATTTCATTTTTGGTGATATACTCCCAAAAAGGGAAATCACCTCTAAAGGGATGCAGACACGGTCACTTTCCTCATTAGAGCCCTGCAGGTGCAGCAGCTGATTGATAATTATAAAGTGATTGCCATTCACATTAGCTTTACACATGGACACAGAGAAACAAACAGCTATTTATATGCAATATTAAATAGGTAGAAAATCTGCAACAAAGTTTGTTACAATCCCTGCAATGTACAGAGACCACCCAGAGGGGGAGGGGTTTGCTCAAGGAAAGTGGAGTTACTCTTTAGGGTAGACATTACTATATGGCTGGTTCACACATGCACTGAAGCTGAGCATGTTTTTAATATAGGAAATAGAGAATACATCGGTGCACCCCTCAGATTTTTACAATGACTTTGTATTATTAGATTTTTCCAAGTTGGCTTCCAACCTTCCTTACTTCCCAAGCCTTCGTATCCGTGGTGCAGACAGCCTGGCCAAGGACTCTGATGTGAAACTGGAGGGTTGAGGAATCTGATAAAGGGCAGTGGCAGCTGGTGGTCAATATTTTGCTGGGGGGGGGGGGGCAAACAGACCTGGCCCCCTCACTTGCACTAAACCCCCCCCCCCCCCCACCCCGCCCATGGCTCTTGATTGATCGATTGATCAAAGCGTTAATCCCATCACATTACACCCCTCCCCCTGGCGCGCATTAAGTGGCAAACCATTGGCACCACCGCAAACCCCCTGGGTGATCCATGGCCTCACCTTATACTGCAGTAGAGGTGCCAATCGGGTCTCAGGGCCCGCTTCCTGATTGACTGGGAGGAGAAGCAGGAAGACATTAGCGAATATTAATTCGCTATTATCACACAAATTGGGTGGACTCGAGGCGCAGTGCTCTGAGCCCACGCGTTTTGTAGCCAACTAGAGCCTCCTCATGGAGGAGGGGAAGCGGACTCCAGTGCCAACCTGTGAAGCTCTGGTGACCTCCATGCCCAAGAGGGTTAAGGCAGTGCTGGAAAATAATGGCGGCCACACAAAATATTGACACTTTGGGCCCAATTTGGAGATTTTCACTTAGGGGTGTACTGACTTTTGTTGCCAGAGGTTTAGACATTAATGGCTGTGTGTTGAGTTATTTTGAGGGGACGGCAAATTTACGCTGTTATACAAGCTGTACACTCACTACTTTACATTGTAGACAAGCGTAATTTCTTCAGTGTTGTCACATGAAAAGAGAGAAGGAAAGATTTACACAAATGTGACCGAGGGGTGTACTTACTTTTGTGAGATACTGTATATAGTTTATACTATTAAAAAAAATTGCTGTGCACCGATAAAGTGTTCAGGTTTGACTTGAAGAAAAGGTAGAAACCTTACTATGAACAGATATATGACATGCAGCCTTTCACTAAAAGCCTATTAAAAGCCCAAATGCACTCAAATCGCATCATCTACTGGTGACGCAGCCGCTGTGCGTCTTCTCAGCACCTGGAAAGCAACTTTATTGTTTCGTATTTCGGGGGCTGGAAATGCAAAGCGTTAGAATAACGTAACAAGACTTACCGCGTGAGACGGGTGGAAGGCCATTGGTGAAGGCAGGAGCTGGCTGGGGACTTGCTGTAGAGGAGTTTTGGACGAGTGACTTATGGTTGGATAGCGAGACGATGTGGTCAGCTGGGATATCGACAGCTACAGAAAAAACAAAACAGTTCTGTCTCAGCGGGTTTGTGAAAGGTCAAAATCAACATGTGAACCTAGTCTATGGTGCTTCTCTAACATCGACCACGTGGGCTTGTAGGAGATATCACCCGGGGGGGGGGGGGCACAGTTTCACCTCTGAAACCCGGGCAATCTCTTGTGGAGTCCCTCAAGGATCACCCTTGTCGCCAGTGCTCTTCAATATATACATCCGCCCACTCCTCAAAATAATCAGAAGATCGGACCTCTGCTTCCACTCGTACGCTGATCAAAAAATGGAGAGAGCAGCAAGGGTGGGACTTAAAATGATGTGCGTAATTGCAATAGGATAAATTGGTGAATAATTGGGAAGGTTTAATGAGTTCATATAGAATATAACATACATATAATAGTAATGACAGTTACAAATGGTGAACAATACTCGCAATGAATATGGTAGCAACATAGATACATGATAATATGAACATCATAACGTTCCACAGTACACCAGATTGGAATTGATCTAAAACCATAGAGCATAGGGTAATGCCTGCATGACAGGTGGCCTCAATATCCTGTGGGGTAGATTATTGATATAGCAGCTGTATAAACTTGGGTAAGATTAGTAGAACACGCGACATTTGGTAGCTCTACGCGTTTCGTGGCTGGAACGCCACTCGTCAGGAGCAGGCGCGTGTAATATCTAGAGTAAAAAAAGTTTATGTAAGAATAGTCCATTGATTGCAAGCATGAAACAGAGGTAGGGTAATAGAAGGGACCCCACACAGGGTATATGCTTACATAGCAGGGTCCGTGTGATGGTGGCTGATTACCGGGCATCGCCGGCCGCTCGGAGGTATCATCCCCGGGAGCTGAGGTGGACGGATCAAAAGGGCAACCCACAGGGCGCTGTCCAAGGCTGGCATGGACCCACGAGGCAAACCTGTGTGGGTAGTATGGGTGAGAGGTGAAAAGGCCGGACAAGTAAAATGCCAAAGAAATAGGCAGTGTGGATGGGGAACCAGAAAAATTATAATAATGGTGATAGTGAGGGACGGGGAAGTAAATGGACAGTGTGAGAGGGGTGAGTGCGGCCAAGACTGGGGTGGCCCGAGAATAAATTAGGGTGAAAACTGGAAAGGAGGAAAAGAGGACCAAGTGTCAGTGTAGAGAAAGTGGAAAGTTGTGAGGAGAGTGAGGGGTGGGATGGGTGAGGCGGTGAAAAAGAGGTGAATAGTACCTGGTATGTGGAGTGTATCAAAGGACAGCTGAAGAGACTGACAGTCCCCAAGACAAACGTGGTATCCGGTGTAATGGGAGCCTCGAGAGCCAGCACCGCCGAGGCTACACCCTTATACCCCCCACCAGCGTCACGCTGCACACAAGAGGGAGGGGCGAAAGGCGCCGCCCAACGGGTATAGAAAGACACGGGTATAGAAAGACACGCAATTATATTTCCGGATCACCGGACAAAAAGACCATCATCAGCAATTAGAAAAATTCCTCACTCTGATAGACGACTGGATGACTGCCAGCTCCCTGAAACTCAACGAATCGAAAACAGAACTTCTTATGCTACATGCAAACCAAAACTCCCGAACCAAGATCCCTTGGACACCACCCACCATCTTTGGACAGACCATCCCCCCAAGGACCAAGGCCAAGAGTCTTTGAGTAATTTTTGACTCAGAAATGTCAATGGATGCACAAATAGGATCAGTAGTCAGTGATTCTCACCATCTGCTCCGCCTGCTCCGCAGACTCCTCCCCTTCATTCCAAATAAGGACAAAGCTGTGGTAGTTGGAACGATCATTAATTCACGACTGGACTACGCTAATTCCCTCTACATAGGATTACCCCAATATCAACTTGCGCGCTTACAACTTATCCAAAACACGGCGGCAAGACTGATAACAGGAAAAAAACCCTGGGAATCCATCTCCCCTCCCCTGAGGAACCTACATTGGCTAAACGTAAGGAGTCGGGTCACATTCAAGACCCTCTGCCTCACCCACAAATGCACCCATGGAGACGCTCCGCAATACCTTCGCGAGAAAATAAAACACTACACACCCAATCGCAGTCTTCGATCGTCTAACCAAAACCTCCTCCTCATTCCCAAATCCCGCTACAAATCAAAAGGGGAACGAAGATTTGCTGCCCAAGGACCACGGCTATGGAACGCTCTACCGACCAACATCCGCATGGAAGAAAACCATCAGGTCTTCAGGAAAAAACTCAAGACCACCTCTTCTAGAAGCTCGACAACCAAACGCCAATACAGCGCCTTGAGGCGATTCAGTTCGCATTGTAGCGCTATACAAATCATTCATTCAGTGCCGGGAATAGGCACATTGGGGAACCAGAATATCTCCAGAAGGATGGAGAACTATAGACCTTCATCAGAGCTTCAAAAGAAAATCCTTCTCCGTACAGCTCAGAGATTGGAGCTTACACTGCCCTTCGTTCTCATTTAGATTGGTCCAATTTTCCATTTATCGGTGGACATTACTGGAGCACCAGAATACTTTATCATCATTCAGGTATACTGATGGGTAAATTATGGCATCCAGGACCATCTTAAATCATGGGCACTACCCAGGGACCCCAGGTGCATAGAGGCAGGGCTGCTGTTAGAAATGATGGTGACCAATACAGCCTACCTGACAAGGCCCCTCCCCCCCCCCACCCCACCATAAGTAACTGAGGACAGATGTATCAGTCGCTTTCTTTGCAGCCTCAGTTGCAAAAATGAATGAATAGGAAGCACTCTGAAGCTTCTTGCTCATTCATAAGCTGAAACATATTACATATACCGTATATACTCGAGTATAAGCCGAGTTTTTCAGCACATTTTTTTGCGCTGAAAATGCCCCCCTCGGCTTATACTCGAGTCAAGCACTTTTCTGCAGCAAAGAATGACATTTTCCGACCCAACTTTGGGGCCCCCGTATCTCGGGCCACTTGGTGCTAGGAACCCTTTGGATATGTTGTAGTGTTGGTTCCACTGGGTTTGCACACCAAATTTGGGGTTCCTAGCACCAAGTGGCCCTGAGATACGAGGCCCCAAAGTCGGTTCGGAAAATTTCATTCTCTGCTGCAGAAAAGTGCTTGACGTTTTCCGACCCGACTTTGGGGCCCCCGTATCTCGGGGGCCACTTGGTGCTACCCTGTTTCCCTGAAAATAAGACCTAGCGTGATTGTTGGTGATGGCTGCACTATAAGCCCTACCCCCCCCAAAATAAGCCCTACCCTGTTTCCCCCGAAAATAAGCCCTACCCTGAAAATTAGACCTACAAGGACTTTAACTAGGGCTTATTTGGGGGGTAGGGCTTATATTGCAGCCATCACCGACAATCACGCTAGGTCTTATTTTTCGGGGAAACGGGGTAGGAACTCCATCTTTGGATATGTTGTAGTAATAGATCCACTGGGTTTGCATACCAAAGTCGGTCAACTGTGTCCATCTGCAGCAATGTCATTTCGGGACCCTTTGACTGAGACTTCCTGTCTCTTGACTCCTGGCTGGGGGCACCTTGACCCCTGGCTTAGAATTCCTTTGGCTACAGATAGGGGGCATCTAGGAACCCTTAAACTACCAAGTTTGAAGTTCGGGGACCTATGGCTGCAAATGGGCACAGTGAGGCCGCAAATGGGCACAGTGAGGCTGCAAATGGGCACAGTGAGGCCGCAAATGGGCACAGTGAGGCTGCAAATGGGCACAGTGAGGCTGCAAATGGGCACAATGAGGCTGCAAATGGGCACAGTGAGGCTGCAAATGGGCACAGTGAGGCTGCTAATGGGCACAATGAGGCTGCAAATGGGCACAGTGAGGCCACAAATGGGCATTGTTGACCCTCTTTTCCACTTACAGTAGCTGCGCACTTCTCACCCTAGGCTTATACTCGAGTCAATACGTTTTCCCCATTTTTTTGTGGTAAAATTAGGGGCCTCGGCTTATATTCGGGTCGGCCTATACTCGAGTATATACGGTAATTATTGTGTACGTATAAGGGAGCGACAGGTCCTCTTGAATCCTGCACAGGCATCAGCAGCCAGGTTGTGGAAGAAAATGTATCCTTGACCATTGCTGGTGGGAAGATGGAAGAGAGGAGCAGGGTGGTGGTGGTGGGCAAGGCTGCAGTTAGAAATCATGGGGCCCTCTGCAGCCTTCCTGACTGGGCCCCCAACCCAGCCCACACCCCACCTACCCCCGCTGGGGTGCAGAAAAACAGCAACACTGACTTTACCCCCCCTACACCCTGATAATGAAAAAAAGTCCCACTTCCTGGACCCCTCTGTTGAAATGATGGGGCCCAGGGAAATGTAATTTAAGCCTTGGTAATTAGGAGCGGGGGTGTTACATAGTTACATAGTAGGTGAGGTTGAAAAAAGACACAAGTCCAACCTATGTGTGTGATTATATGTCAGTATTACATTGTATATCCCTGTATGTTGCGGTCGTTCAGGTGATTATCTAATCGTTTCTTGAAACTATCGAGGCCCCCCGCTGAGACCACCACCTGTGGAAGGGAATTCCACATCCTTGCCGCTCTTACAGGAAGGAACCCTCTACGTAGCTTAAGGTTAAACCTCTTTTCTTCTAATTTTAGTCTTATTAAATTCCCTTCCGCGGAAAAGCCTTCTCCCTATTGTGGGGTCACCAGTCCGGTATTTATATATTGAAATCATATCCCCTCTCAAGCGTCTCTTCTCCAGAGAGAATAAGTTCAGTGCTCACAACCTTTCCTCATAACTAATATCCTCCAGACCCTTTATTAGCTTTGTTGCCCTTTTTTGTACTCGCTCCATTTCCAGTACATCCTTCCTGAGGACTGGTGCCCAGAACTGGACAGCATACTCCAGGTGCGGCCGGACCAGAGTCTTGTAGAGCGGGAGAATTATCGTTTTATCTCTGGAGTTGATCCCCTTTTTAATGCCAATATTCTGTTTGCTTTGTTAGCAGCAGCTTGACATTGCTGAGCCTATCATCTACTAGGACCCCCAGGTCCTTCTCCATCCTAGATCCCCCCAGAGGTTCTCCCCCCAGCGTATAGATTGCATTCAAATTTTTGCCTCATTTGCCATGTAGTTGCCACCCCATTCATTTGTTCAGATCTTCTTGCAAGGTTTCCACATCCTGCGGAGAAGTTATTGCCCTGCTTAGCTTAGTATCATCGCAAATACAGAGATTGAACTGTTTCCCCCATGCCCATCCTCCAGATCATCTATGAACAAATTAAATAGAATTGGTCCCAGCACAGAACTCTGGGGGACCCCACTACCCACCCAAGACCATTCCAAGTACTAGTATTTTAAGATACTCTCAAGCAAAAAAAAAAAAAAAAAAAAAACACAGTCACAAATAAAAACATCAGGGGTGCAGAATAATAAAAAGAAAAGGTTGTCCTGTACAGGAATATACTTACTGCAGGTCCTAACTGAGACTCCTGAAAGTTGACAGATGTTGGCACCAATGTCTTTGCTAAAAAAAGGTTAATAAAATGTATCATTAATTGTACTATCTTACCAATGTCTTTGCTTAAAAAAAAAAAAATTTAAAAAAATAAATGAATACAATTTATGAATTATTTTACTATCATACCAATGTCTTTGATAAAATAAAAACAATAAAAAAAAAATGTATGATTTCTTTTACTATCCTACCAATATCTTTAATAAAAAAATAAAAAAACAATAAAAATTAAAAAAAATTATAAAATGTACGATTTATTTCATCTTACCAATGGTAAACAAAAAAAACAAAAATGTAAAAAAAAAAAAAATGAATACAATTTATGAATTATTTTACTATCTTACCAATGTCTTTGATAAAATAAAAATAAAAACAATTAAAAAAAAAATAAAAAAAAAATAAAATGTATGATTTATTTTACTATCTTACCAATATCTTTGATAAAAAAATAAAAAAACAATGAAAATTTAAAAAAATTATAAAATGTACGATTTCTTTTATCTTACCAATGGTAAACAAAAAAACAAAAATGTAAAAAAAAAAAAAAAATGAATACAATTTAGGAATTATTTTACTATCTTACCAATGTCTTTGATAAAATAAAAATAAAAACAATTAAAAAAAAAATAAAATGTATGATTTCTTTTACTATCCTACCAATATCTTTGATAAAAAAATAAAAAAAAACAATGAAAATTTAAAAAAAATTATAAAATGTACGATTTATTTTATCTTACCAATGGTAAACAAAAAAACAAAAATGTAAAAAAAAAATAAATGAATACAATTTATGAATTATTTTGCTGTCTTACCAATGTCTTTGATAAAATAAAAATAAAAACAATAAAAAAATATGTATGATTTCTTTTACTATCTTACCAATATCTTTGATAAAAAAATAAAAAAACAATGAAAATTTTAAAAAATTATAAAATGTACGATTTATTTTATCTTACCAATGGTAAACAAAAAAACAAAAATGTAAAAAAAAAATAAATGAATACAATTTATGAATTATTTTACTATCTTACCAATGTCTTTGATAAAATAAAAATAAAAACAATAAAAAATAAATAAAATGTATGATTTCTTTTACTATCTTACCAATATCTTTGATAAAAAAATTAAAAAACAATGAAAATTTAAAAAAAATTATAAAATGTACGATTTCTTTTATCTTACCAATGGTAAACAAAAAAACAAAAATGTAAAAAAAAAAAAAATGAATACAATTTATGAATTATTTTACTATCTTTCCAATGTCTTTGATAAAATAAAAATAAAAACAATTAAAAAAAATAAATAAATAAATAAAATGTATGATTTCTTTTACTATATTACCAATATCTTTGATAAAAAATAAAAAAACAATGAAAATTTAAAAAAATTATAAAATGTACGATTTCTTTTATCTTACCAATGGTAAACAAAAAAACAAAAATGTAAAAAAAAAATGAATACAATTTATGAATTATTTTACTATCTTACCAATATCTTTGATAAAAAAATAAAAAAACAATGAAAATGTAAAAAAATTATAAAATGTATGATTTCTTTTATCTTACCAATGGTAAACAAAAAAAAACAGTACAAAAATGTAAAAATAAAATGTATGCTATCTCAAAGTTCATGGCACATTTTTGTGCTTAAAAAAAACATATATTTTTAATTCACATTTTATATGCATTGCAATACTTTTTTTTGATACATCAAAAACACTTTCCCAAAGTATTTTGTGTGCAGCTCCATGAAGTAAACTGCAAAGTATAATACAGTTATCAGGGGGTATATTTTGTGTTATCTGTATACAGCCGGTCTTGTAGTGATCAGGTACTGGGATCAAATGGTCTGAAGGTTGAAAAAAAAAGAAAAAAGCTTTGAATAAAGAAAACGTGTGCAGCCACCACATCTAAGGACTGGCACGCTGCAATGTAGTAAATTTTTGTTCTTGGGTTTTGATACTCTTAAAAGCCTATTTATGGTGAAAATGTCAAATCCTACCTTAATTTCCACATTGGATTCCAAATATTTATGGCCTTTTCCTGTTAGGAGAGAAGTATGACCAACACTTGTTTGTCCAGACCTCTCTTGTGGGTCACAGGTAGGGACGCACTGATACTAGTATCGGTGCCGATACAGAGAATTTGCACAAGTATCGGTACTTGTGCAAATGCACCGATACCTGAAACCGATACTTTCAGGCTCGGTTCTTTGAGCTGTCAGCGGGTCTCCCCTGTTGACAGCTGAAGTGTTAAAGAAGTCCGTAATTTGAGCTGTCAAAAAAAATAAAAAAAACAGCCAGCAATGTTTATTAACAACACTAAAATAAAAAGAAACATTGTTTCTTTTTGTATCTTTCTGTTTCTTCACCTGCAGATCACAGGGTTCCTCTGTTTAACCCCGTATTAACCCTTAATTTACTCTAATCAGCCTTAATTAATTCCCTATTCTCCTCCATTTAATTATTATTTTCCTGCTTTTTTTTTTTTGTTTTGTTCACGTCTATTTTATAAACGATAAACAATTAAAACTTTTTTTGTTTGCTTTGTTAGTGAATATTTTTACACATATATATATTAACATATATTTACACATTTCACATTGAAAAAGCGCAAAATTCAAAAAAAAAAAATGTATTTCATTTGTAAATAACTTTTCAATGCTTTGTACCATCGCTGACAGCTGAAGTGAAAACAAAACAGTTATGCCGCGTACACACGGTCCGAATTTCAGATGGAAACAGTCCGATGGGAGCTTTTCATCAGATTTTCCGACCGTGTGTATGCCCATCGGTCTTTTTCTGGTGTTGGGTCCTGATTGGCAGCTGATGGGCACCTTTTGATGGGGGCTGTGCTGATAATCAACGTACTGATTATCAGCACAGGCCCCCCCCCCCCCCCAGACAGGGAGAGCTGCCGATCGTCTCTCCCTGTCAGCGCGAACCGAGGAATGCCGTTTACCGACCTGATCCTAGATTCTGCTTTTACGTCTGTCCACCTGTTCCTGACCTCGGCTTCGCTCCTGATCATGCTTCCGCCTATGCTTTAGTACCTTGTTGCTCGCCTGCTACTGACCTCGGCTACCTCTGTGACCTCACTCCTGCTCCCAACTTGGCTTTATACTACTTCCGAGTGTCCGCTTCGGCTGTCCTTCATATCAGCTCCAGTGTGTTCTTGCCTAAAGCCTGCTAAGAGCTTTGACAAGCCACGCTTCCAGAACCTGCAGTACATGTGGAGTGCCCCCTTTAGCCTTGGCTGGTCCAGCGTGCATCATGCCGCCGATCATCTCTCCCTGTCAGCGTGAACCGAGGAATGCCGCTTACCGACCTGATCCTAGATTCTGCTTTTACGTCTGTCCACCTGTTCCTGACCTCGGCTTCGCTCCTGATCATGCTTCCGCCTACGCTTTAGTACCTTGTTGCTCGCCTGCTACTGACCTCGGCTACCTCTGTGACCTCACTCCTGCTCCCAACTTGGCTTTATACTACTTCCGAGTGTCCGCTTCGGCTGTCCTTCATATCAGCTCCAGTGATCACAGTGTGTTCTTGCCTAAAGCCTGCAGTACATGTGGAGTGCCCCCTTTAGCCTTGGCTGGTCCAGCGTGCATCACTTCTGCTCCTGGCCTGATATCCTGCCTGACTTCTCAAGCCTGCATCTCCTGCTGCAAGTTCTGCTATCAACACCTGATGGCACTTATGTTCCTCCTGTACCTCAGCACCATCTGTTTCACCTACAGTGGGGCCTGGGCTGTAGATACAAGAGGGGCCAACCTCGTCAATTCAGTCGCCTACCAGGTACGTGGCACATCTTCATGTAGTCTTCCACTTCCTGGAAGGAGACCAAGGTTCCAGGCCTTGGATATAGTCCAAGAACAGACAAGTTGCCAGCTTTAATTGACATCGAAAAAGATCTGGGATCAGGCAGTGTAACAAATCCAGCATGGCATCAGCTGGAATAGAGCTTGAAGCAAGCCAAAAACCCTCGACCAGAATCCCAGTAACCGTTGACAGGAACACCATATATGCAAAACATCTCCACGCTGCCCACAGGCTGCAAAACGTCTGCCGCTAAAGGTGGCATTAGCATGGGCTATGCAGGCAGGGACCCAATACCACCCGAAGAGAACTTGGTATGCTGATTCGAGAATAGATGTGTTGTAGGAGCATTTTGCTATTGTCAACCAGGCTTTATTCCAGACCTCTGTGGCCTACATAGGATATAGTTGATATGGACAGTTGGTGAGCATAGAGTCGATATCAGAGAGAAGTTCCTGAGATCCAAGGAAATGCAATCATCAATACTCAAAGGACGTTTTCCCATAGGGAAATTCAGATACCCAACGTAGGGTCATTATCCAGAGGCAAAGTTGTAGAGAATGGTAAAATTTGTCTGGGGGAGCCTCATGAGTTTCTTCTGGTCGTTAGAAAATGATGTACATATGTAGTCCCGGGGGGCGGAGCCAGCAGCGGACATGTGAGCAGCGTCTCACAGGAGCCCCGACCGGGACGATCGATCCTGCACACATCTTGAGGAACAGAGACACGCAATCATTTTACAACAGGCACCCCCTTGCTCCCTGGAACCCCCTAAACGACCAGGGATGGTCAAATACGGCAAGACTCAAGCCGTACCGGCCGCGGATCGGCTGTCCCGTTTTGCATGGGGATCTCAAGATGGCGGCGCACACGAGGCGGCAGACCAGGGCCCAAGCAACACACGGCGGTCGGATGCTGAAGCCCCCAAACATCCTGGGAAGGTAATCCCGCTGCCCAAGAGAACCCATAAGGGGAAAAGAGTTATGTCCCTAGACAGAAAGACCCATACAGACACCAGGGACACAGGCCCAGACGCTGCAGAAGCAGAAGGGGAGCCATCACTAAAACAAATTATGGAGGCCATCTTCACCTGCCAATCCACCCTCACTGAGCATATAGATGGGATGAGGGCAGAAATGTCTTTCCTGAAGCAGGATATGCAGAACATCAGGAAAAGGGCCTCAGAGACTGAGCAGAGAATAAGTTATCTGGAGGATGTAGTGCGGCCTATGGAACATAAGGTACAAAATGTCCACCGAGAACTGAATGCACATGCTGATAAGTTGGGGGACATGGAGGACAGACAGCGGAGGAACAATGTCCGCTTTGTCGGATTTCCTGAAAAGGCAGAAGGGAAACAGCCAGAGGATTTTCTGGAATTATGGCTTAAGGACAATATGGATGATACCACTTTCTCAGGCTTGTTCGCCATAGAAAGAGCGCACATATGTAGTCCCATGAAACTACCACCATACGAATGCACCTGTTTGTTCCAAACCCCGTGGGAATAGAGGGTTATGCAGAATCAGTAGTAAGGGGGACATGAGTCTACCCCAGTATTGGAATGAGTCCCACAGTTTGAAATCGTGCTCCATTAAGGGGCTCAGAGAGGGTACACGTAGCCTATAAGGAAGCCAAAGTCAGCCTGTTATATGGATGGGTGCGCAATTCGGGAGATCCAGGAGTACCCAAAGCAAGATGCATGTTCATTTATTTCAATGACCAGAATAAATTAATATTCTGGCCAATGAAATTAATAAATGATGTGCCTAAGCATGTTTGAAAGAAACGCGGCTTTAGGTGTGTATTTAACACTGCTTTCTCCTGCCAGGAAGAGGCATTTAGAAGAGTTGAAGTGTGCATGAGACCTAAAACAATAATAAAAATAATCTCACACCCACCTTCCCTTTCCAATTCCTAGGCAGACGATTATTTATTTAGTATTCAGGTACACTCGAAAACCCTTGACCAGAATCCCAGTAACCATTCACAGGACTACCACCTATGAAGAACATCTCCATGCTGCCCACAGCCTCCAAAACATCTACAGGCCGGGTTAGCGTGGGCTATGTGGACCCAATACCACCTGTAGAGAACTTTGAATGCTGATTCAAGAATAGATGTGTTATAGGAGCATTTCTCCATCATCGGCTGGGCTTTATTCCAGTCCTTGGGGTCAATGGAAGTCACAAGATCTGGTTCCCAGTGGCCTACATAGGAGATAGTTGATATGGATGTCCGGTTGGTGAGCGTAGAGTAGATATCAGAGATAAGTCCCAGAGATCCAAGGGAATGCAATCACTGATGCAAAAGGGACGTTTTCCCATAGGGGAATTCAGATACCTGATGAATAGAGTCATTATCCAGAGGCAAAGATGTAGATAATGATAAAATTAGTCTGGGGGAGTCTCTTTGTTTCTGGTAAGAAACGTCCTGGTCGATAAAATATGATGTACATGTGTAATCCCATGAGATGACCACCGTGTGAATGCACCGGTTTGTTCCAAATCCGGTGAGAAGAGAGGGTTACGCAGAATCGTCAGTAATGCCGCGTACACACGAGCGGACTTTTCAATGGACTAGGTCCGACGGTCTTTCCGACGGACTTTCGACGGAGTTCCATACTTTTCAAATGAACGGAATGGCCACACACAATCACACTAAATTCTGACGGATTTGAACGTGATGACGTACGACCGGACTAGAATAAGGAAGTTCATAGCCAATAGCTGCCCTAGCGTCGTTGTTTGTCCGTCGGACTAGCACACAGACGAGCGGATTTTTCGATAGGAACTGGGTCCAGCGGAGTTCCGACGGGAAAATTTAAGACATGTTCTATTTCTAAAGTCTGTCGGATTTTTCGACAGCAAAAGTGCGATGGAGCCCACACACGATCGAATTGTCCGACGGATTCGTTCCGTCGGACCGTTGCTGTCAAAAAGTCCTCTCGTATGTACGTGGCATAAGGCGGACATGAGTCTGCCCCAGTATCAGACCAAGTCCCACAGTTTCAAACCATGCTCCATTAAGTGGCTCAGAGAGTGGACGTAGCTTATAAGGAAGTCAAATTAAGACCGTTATATGGATTGGTGTGCAATTCGGAGATCCAGGAGTACCCATAGCGGGATGAGCATTTCAATGACCAGAATTATTTAATATTCTGGCCAATTAAATAAATGAATGCCAATATGCTTGACATGCCTAAACATGTTTGAGAGAAAAACGTGGCTGTAGGTGCATTTTTAATGCTGCTTTCTCCTGCCAGGAAGAGGCATTTAGAAGAGTTGCAGCGTCCATGAGGCCTAAAACAATAATAATAATGATCTCACCCCCGCCTTCCCTTTCCAACTCCTAGGCAGATTTAGTTTATTTAGTATTACAGGTAAACATAAAAACTGAGTAAACAAGCCAATGACCTGCCTCCCCGATGGCCTTCTCTTTGTATTTTTCCCCTCGCCTTTTTCTCCGGCGTTCTTCTGGCAGACTTTTTCAGAGGCGCAGTTCTTTATAAAGCAATGTAAAAACCGCTCTCGGCAGCCAGGAAGGAGTAGGTCAGTGTTACCGGCTTTTCAATTTTTTTTTTTTTCTCTTTGATGCTGAATGAATCCGACCTGATTATTCCATCTCAAGGTCATTCCGGGTTTAAATGGCATTGATCGACGACACGGCGAGCTGTTAACTGCTATTTTAGATTATTCCCTTCTTTGTGAAGCCTCTAATATCATTACTAAAAAGGTGATCGCTTTCTCTGCGCTAGACGTGGGACCAAAGCTCGTTTTTTGCTCTTATTTTTACTTCTAATGCCGCGTACACACGGTCGGAATTTCCGATGGAAACAGTCCGATGGGAGCTTTTCATCGGATTTTCCGACCGTGTGTATGCCCATCGGTCTTTTTCTGTCGGAATTTCCGACGGACTTTGGATTGAGAACCTGTTCTTAATTTTTCCGACGGAAAACCTTTCTATCGGATTTTCCGATCGTGTGTATGGAATTGAAACACGCAAAATTCCGACGCATGCTCGGAAACAATTCGACGCATGCTCGGAAGCATTAAACTTCCCTTTTATAGTGCTGTCGAACGTTTTTTAAGGCGTGGTGTTATTGACTGTCGGAATTTGGTGTGACCGTGTGTAGGCAAGACAGTTTGAGCGAAATTCCGTCGGAATTCCGACGGGAAAACCATCAGAGCTTTTTCCGACGAGAATTCTGACCGTGTGTACACGCCATCAGACGGGAATTTTGACAAACTTGAAATATTTCCAGTGTCCTCCATACAGGCGGACATCAGGAGACCTTAGAAACGAGATATAAAGGCAAATAAAAATAATCTTTACAAGAAAATTCTCTCATGGTAGAAAAAAAATAATAATTTATATTTCAAATTAAAATGTAGATATTAACACTCAATGGGCATTTATTAGGAGAACCACACTCATAACCCCCCCCCCCCCCAACAGCCTCCATTCTTGGTGGCATGGATCCCAAATTTCTTTGAAAAAATGCTCACATTCAGACGTTGCGGGCGTGTTTCAGACGCTCCTTTTGAAGTCTAGGAGGCCAAAAAATGCCCCAACCTGCTTCCAAAGTATCTGATGGACTGATGATTGAGCTTCAGACATCAAGCTACAGGTACCTGAGTGCTCATCTGTGAAAAGGCAGAATTTAAAATATGATTTTGGTTGTTGAACCCCACGGGCTGAGCGAGAGAAATCAGTGGGTTCACTTATCCAAACTTAACAGCATGGATGAAGGAATCCTCCTGTCCGCTACTGTATTCAGCAGCCAGCAGGCACACAGGTCTCGGGGGATGGACACCATTGGAGTCGTTGTCTTTGCTGAAGCTGCAATTATCACTAGCAGTCACAGCAAAGATACATCAAACGCTGGAGATCAGGGGGCAAGTCCCTGTTTCCGCGGGGGAGACAGTAATTAAACACTGTCTAGGCCAATCACAGTCCTGATAGCCCAGCCTACCAGACCGGTGGGAAAAGAGAAAAAGAGCCCAAACTTAGCAGGGGAGGGCTTTGTGGCTGTTCTCGCCACTTACTGCTGACCCCAGAGTTTTGAGCCACTTACTGCTGACACCAAAGTTCTGCGCCACTTACTGCTGACCCCAGAGTTCTGCGCCACTTACTGCTGACCCCAGAGTTTTGAGCCACTTACTGCTGACACCAAAGTTCTGCGCCACTTACTGCTGACCCCAGAACTCTGCGCCACTTACTGCTGACCACGGAACCCTGCGCCACTTAATGCTGACACCAAAGTTCTGCGCCATTTACTGCTGACCCCAGAGTTCTGCGCCACTTACTATTGGCACCAGAGTTCTGCCTCTCTTACATTCCTGTCAGAACGTGGCAGCGAGTGCTACAGACATTATATAAAGGATGGTGTGAATGATGAGTATTTCTGTTATGATACAAGGTGGCAGCTACCTTGTGGGTGTGCAAAAGGTTAACTGCTCAGTTGACCTGCCCCATTGATGGTCCCTCTCAGTCTGATCATGCTTAGATTGTTGTCTCACAAGGAGGAAAATCTCTGCACAGGGAGAGGTTGAAAGTGTGCAAGTCACAACAAGATTCAACTGCAGTGAATGTCCTATTCATTGCTTTATAAAAATACACTCTCTACATATAATTAAAGCAGACCAGTGGCGTCACTATGGGGGTGCAGACAGCACCCAGGTGACACCCACCAGAGGGGTGACACCAGGGCATTTTTTCAGCTGGCCGTGTAGTTTCTGCTCACTACTGTCACTTCTAAAAACAGAAACCAGGCTTCTATATTTATAAGTGACCTGTCCGGGCCTGCTGCACTGAACCCTCCCCAGGCGCAGCTGGTGTACTAATGCTGGCCACCTACCGATTTTTGGCACCCGCAGCATCTCTCAGCGCCCTCTGGAACCCTGCACTCTCCAGAAATCTGCAACCTCCTGAACCTGGCGCCTAGCATCCTCCAGAACCCTGCACCCTGTACCTAGCGCCCACCTGAACTGTGCACCCTGTACCTAGCACCCACCTGAACTGTGCACCCTGTACCTAGCACCCACCTGAACTGTGCACCCTGTACCTAGCACCCACCTGAACTGTGCACTGTGCACCCTGTACCTAGCACCCACCTGAACTGTGCACCCTGTACCTAGCACCCACCTGAACTGTGCACCCTGTACATAGCACCCTCCAGAATCCTGCACCCTCTACACAGCACCCTCCTGAACCCTGCACTCTCCTGAACTCTGCACCCTCCTGAACCCTGCACTCTCCTGAACCCTGCACCCACCTGAACCTTGCACACTGCATGTAGCATCCTCCTGGTATTTAATACCCCTTTAGGACCCTCCCACACCCATTTGCTGTGGCTCGCTCAACCCCCTGCACCCCTACCCTGGGGAACGGTGTGGGGCATGGTTGAGGACCTGCACCTATTCTCTGAGAAAAAATGCCCAGGGTGACACTATTAAGTAGCCCTGTGGCAGGTTAGGGGGGAGAGCCACGCAGTGCGCTAGCCTGCACAGTGCCCGACTGCCTGTTCTGCTGTCACTTCAGAGCGGCAGGACAGAGAACTGTAGCAGGCTACCTGGGGGGGGGGAGGGGTGAATGAATGAATGAATGACTTGTATAGCGCAACCTATGCGAACTGAATCGCCTCAGGGCGCTTTTTGCCACTGGTGTCCATCTGTGGTATAGCGCGGTCCTTGCCCTGTGGGGTCCCGACACGCTTACAAACACATACAACATACACATATTTGGCCAATTTTATCGACAGGATCCAATTAACCTACCAGCATGTCTTTGGAGTGGGGCATGGTTTCCAGCTGCATGCCCAAGGATAGGTAACACTAGAGTCCCAAAAGTCCAGTATCTTTGCAGGAAATACCCTGAAGTGCCAAAGGGCTCTGCAAGGACCCAACCGCCAAGCAGAGCCCTTCAGCTTATCTGTGCACGCGCCATAATGGAGATGTAGGAGGGGGTGGAGCCACAAAAATGGGGGCTGGATCTCCTCTTTAAGTTGAAGTTTAGTCTACTTAAAGAAGGTTACCTACAACAGCTGCCGACAATGACCCTTTAAGCAGATCAGCCAAAAGGCCAGACAGCCAGTCCAGGCCAGACCACTGGCCTGGTACCAAATCGTCCCCTTTTTTTATTCACCTGTGGTGTTCCACCCCGCCTCCTTACTAGCGTAGATATACGACGTGCTAATAGCAAATAGAATCGTTACAGCAAAATTAAAAACAGAAAAATAAAATCCCAATGGTATCATCCTCAACAGCCAAACTAATAAAACGATAGTTATAGAGGAATAATATATAATTCCAGCATCTCCTCGTAGAACGAAGATCTGGCTTCAGAAAGTTGGCTTTGGTGTTAAGGAAGCCATAATATTTGCATCAGGCATATTACACGCCTCATAAACTCCGCTTATGGGAGTTTTATTACCAATCTTGGAAGACCTGAGAATGCCCATTGTAACTTTACTTACACTTGGCTTCCGAGATGTAATAAAGAATTAGCGCCAAGCCGGGACTGGAACCTTCATAAGGCCGAGGGGCACGTTTGGTCCCGAAGAGGTTTGTGTTGCGTTCCTAACCATGGGAGGTTTTGCTATCTCTCTTCTTCCATTGTTTGTCCCATACTATGCAGAAGTAAAGTGTCCCTGTCATGTCGTAGAGCAGGCGGCAATCAAGAGGAATATTTTAAGGAGGAGCCCACCTTTATTCCTAATATAAAGCAGCTTCTAGAATTTCCAACATTGTTTAAGTGTAAAGGCTTTGGCCAATTACACAACTTCAACCATAAATGGTGAACAACAGATCTTTAGATTGATTATATCTGACCCGAGGTCACCTACTAGCAGGATACGTGGCAGCTGGAAACAATGTGTGCAAAAATCTGTCAGAAATTGAAGATTCAGAACATGAGATGAAGAAACAAGAATACTGTTGAAATTTGTAGTGTGCGCGCATGTATACACCCCATAGTACACCCCATAGTACACCCCATAGTATACCCCATAGTACACCCATAGTACACCCCAAGTACACCCCATAGTACACCCCATAGTACACCCATAGTACACCCCATAGTACACCCCATAGTACACCCCTAGTACAGCCTATAGTACACCCCATAGTACACCCCATAGTACACCCCATAGTACACCCCTAGTACACCCCATAGTACACCACTAGTACACCCCATAGTACGCCCCATAGTACGCCCCATAGTACACCCCTAGTACACCCCATAGTACAGCCCTAGTACACCCCTAGTACACCCCATAGTACACCCCTAGTACACCCCATAGTACACCCCTAGTATACCCCTAGTACACCCCTAGTACACCCCTAGTATACCCCTAGTACACCCCAAGTACACCCCATAGTACACCCCTAGTAAACCCCATAGTACGCCCCATAGTACACCCCTAGTACACCCCATAGTACACCCCTAGTACACCCCTAGTACACCCCATAGTACACCCCTAGTACACCCCCAGTACACCCCATACTACACCCCTAGTATACCCCTAGTACACCCCATAGTACACCCCATAGTACACCCCTAGTACAGCCTATAGTACACCCCATAGTACACCCCTAGTACACCCCTAGTACACCCCATAGTACACCCCTAGTACACCCCATAGTACACCCCTAGTACACCCCTCACATTTGTGTAAATATTTCCTTCTATCTTTTCATGTGACAACACTGAAGAAATGACACTTGTCTACAATGTAAAGTAGTGAGTGTACAGCTTGTATAACAGTGTAAATTTGCTGTCCCCTCAAAATAACTCAACACACAGCCATTAATGTCTAAACCGCTGGCAACAAAAGTCAGTACACCCCTAAGTGAAAATGTCCAAATTGGACCCAAAGTGTCAATATTTTGTGTGGCCACCATTATTTTCCAGCACTGCCTTAACCCTCTTGGGCATGGAGGTCACCAGAGCTACACAGGTTGTCACTGGAGTCCTCTTCCCCTCCTCCATGATGACATCACGGAGCTGGTGGATGTTGGAGACCTTGCGCTCCTCCACCTCTCGTTTGAGGATGTCCCACAGAGGCTCAATAGGGTTTAGGTCTGGAGACATGCTTGGCCAGTCCATCATCTTTACCCTCAGCTTCTTTAGCAGGGCAGTGGTGGTGTTGGAGGTGTGTTTGGGGTGGTTATCATGTTGGAATACTGCCCTGCGGCCCAGTCTCTGAAGGGAGGGGATCATGCTCTGCTTCAGCATTTCACAGTACATGTTGGCATTCATGGTTCCCTCAATGATCTGTAGCCCCCCAGTGTCGGCAGCACTCATGCAGCCCCAGACCATGACACTCCCACCACCATGCTTGGCTGTAGACAAGACACACTTGTCTTTGTCCTCCTCACCTGGTTGCCCCCACACACGCTTGTCACCATCTGACACCAAATACGTTTATCTTGGTCTCATCAGACCACAGGACGTGGTTCCAGTAATCCATGTCCTTAGTCTGCTTGTCTTCAGCAAACTGTTTGTGGTCTTTCTTGTGCATCATCTTGACAGCCATGCAGACCAATTTGATGCAGTGTGCGGCGTATGGTCTGAGCACTGACAGGCTAACCCCCCCCACCCCTACAACCTCTGCAGCAATGCTGGCAGCACTCATACGTCTATTTCCCAAAGACAACCTCTGGATATGACGCTGAGCACGTGACCTCAACTCCTTTGGTGGACCATGGCGAGGCCTGTTCTGAGTGGAACCTGTCCTGTTATACCTCTGGATGGTCTTGGTCACCGTGCTGCAGATCAGTTTCAGGGTCTTGGCAATCTTCTTATAGCCTCGGCCATCTTTATGTAGAGCAACAATTCTTATCTTCAGATCCTCAGAGAGATCTGTGCCATGAGGTGCCATGTTGAACCTCCAGTGACCAGTATGAGAGAGTGAGAGCGATAACACCAAATTTAACACACCTGCTCCCCATTCACACCTGAGACCTTGTAACACTAACGAGTCACATGACACCGGGGAGGGAAAATAGCGAATTTGGACATTTTCACTTAAAGGGGTTGTAAAGGTTCGTGTTTTTTCATTGCATTAAGGTGAAAACACATGTCAGTGACCGGCCCCCCAGCCCCCCCCCACTTTTAACTTACCTGAACCCTTGAACTTGACCCGGGCGGGGATGCGCTGTCTCTCTGCCCGAGGTTCTTGATTGGATAGATTGATAGCAGTGCAGCCATTTGCTCCCGCCACTGTCAATCAAATCCAATGACGTGAGTGCAAGGGGGCGGGGCCAAGTCCTGCATTCGGCATCTATGGACGCCTAATGCTGGACTCAGGAGCACGCCCGCAAGGTAACCCCCTTGGGGAAGCTCTTCTCAGAGGGGGTTAACAGATGTGGGGAGGAGCCGCGAGAGCCGTCAGGGGACCCCAGAAGAGCAGGTTCGGGGCCACTCTGTGCAAAACGAGCTGCACAGTGGAGGCAAGTATGATATGTTTGTTATTTAACCGCTTCCCGACCGCCTCCTGCACATATACGTCGGCAGAATGGCACGGCTAGGCAAAACCACGTACAGGTACATCCCCTTTAATTGCCTAGCCGTGGGTCGCACACTCGCGACCCGGTCGGGAGAACCGTGACCACGGCCGCGGGACCAGCGGACCCGATCGCCGCTTGTGTCCCGCGATCAGGTCACAGAGCTGAAGAACGGGGAGAGGTCTGTGTAAACAAACCTCTCCCCGCGCTTCCTACACTGCCTGTCACTGATCGGCTGTTCCCTGTCATCAGGAAAGCCGATCAATGACGTCAGACGTCAGCCCCGCCCCCTAATGTTAAAAAAATCACACACGTCACAGCCCATAACCCCTCCCCTCCCCCTAGTGGTTAACTCCTTCACTGCCAGTGTCATTTATACAGGAATCAATGCATTTAAATAGCACTGATTGCTGTATAAATGACAATGGTCCCAAAAATGTGTCAAAAGTGTCCGATGTGTCCGCCATAATGTCGCAGTCGCAATAAAAATCGCTGATCGCCGCCATTACTAGTAAAAAAAAAATATTAATAAAAATGCTATAAAACGATCCCCTATTTTGTAGACGCTATAACTTTTGCGCAAACCAATCAATAATTGCTAATTGCGTTTTTTTTTACCAAAAATATGTTGAAGAATACGTATCGGCCTAAACTGAGGAAAAAAAATGTTTTTTTATATATTTTTGGGGGATATTTATTATAGCAAAAAAATATTGCATTTTTTTCAAAATTGTCGCTCTATTTTTGTTTATAGCGCAAAAAAAAAATAACGCAGGGGCGATCAAATACCACCAAAAGAAAGCTTTATTTGTGGGGAAAAAAAGGACGCAATTTTGTTTGGGAGCCACGTCGCACGACCGCGCAATTGTCAGTTAAAGCGACGCAGTGCCGGATCACAAAAAGGGGCCTGGTCCTTTGGCTGCCAATTGATCCGGGGCTGAAGTGGTTAAAAAAAAAAAAATTAAAAAAAAAACTTTACCTTTACAATCACTTAGGGCAGGGATCCTCAAACTACGGCCCTCCAGCTGTTGCGGAACTACACATCCCATGAGGCATTGTGACATTCACAGACATGACTAAGCATGATGGGAATTGTAGTTCTTGAACAACTGGAGGGCCATAGTTTGAAGACCCCTGACTTAGGGGGTGTACTCACCTGGGCAGGAAGGGGTGAAAGTGCCCGGTATTGAAGTGGTTACGCTAAGGGCAGATGGATTCCAGGAAGTAAATGCTACATGAATCATCTGCCCTTACTCAAGATGGCCGCAACCGTGTTTTTCACAGTGACTCCTCCCTGTTAGACATGCAGGTACCATAAACAAATACATGTTTATGGCACATTTAGCGGTTTGGCCCGGAGTTCGGCTTTAAAGGAAGCTTGTACCTATGTAGCGAGGATCGCCCTGCCCACCCTCCAGCTCACCGCTCCATAATAACTTCTCCAAGGTATCAAAGAGCCGATCTTCAGTTTAATCCAATGAATTGCTGCAAAGTCTCCGGGGGCCCTTGTTTTCCGGGCCCCAAAAAGGTATATAGAATATAGAGTGTGCACATGGGGGGTGGGGGTTAGGAGAATAACGCCCATACGTGCCATTCCCCTTTAAGGCACCCTTGGGCTGCTGGCAGTTATAGATCGCTATGACAACCGTCACCGCGCCGCACACTTCATGTATGAAGAGCGTGTTCAAGGTGAAACAACTTCTGAATCTTAACAGTTCCCCGTCATATTGTTCAACCCAAAATGTTCCCCTATACAGGGACAGACGTGACCAGATTTCATTGCATCATAAACAACTGACATTTTTTCTTTCATATTTATTTGCTTGTTTGCGTCGGCTAATCTCCTACCGGCTGCTTTCTGCAACTTCCTGTCACTCTGCCCTCGGCTGCACATCGTTGCCCTGGACCGGGTTTGTGCCATGGTGGGCCATGCATGTGGAAGGGGTCTACATGGGCATTTGTAGCCTCCACTGGGAAATATAGAGTGTGCACATGGGGGGTGGGGGTTAGGAGAACGGGAGGCTGCAGGAAAACAGCAGGGGAACGGGAGGCCACAGGAGAACGGGAGGCCACAGGAGAACGGGAGGCCGCAGGAGAACGGGAGGCCACAGGAGAACGGGAGGCTGCAGGAGAACGGGAGGCTGCAGGAGAACGGGAGGCTGCAGGAGAACAGCAGGAGAACGGGAGGCCATAGGAGGACAGCAGGAGAACGGGAGGCCCCAGGAGGACAGAAGGTGAACGGGAGGCCCCAGGAGGACAGCAGGAGAACGGGAGGCCCCAGGAGGACAGCAGGAGAATGGGAGGCTGCAGGAGAACAGCAGGAGAACGGGAGGCTGCAGGAGAACGGCAGGAGAATGGGAGGCTGCAGGAGAACAGCAGGAGAACGGGAGGCTGCAGGAGAACGGGAGGCTGCAGGAGAACGGCAGGAGAACGGGAGGCCATAGGAGGACAGCAGGAGAACGGGAGGCCCCAGGAGGACAGAAGGCGAACGGGAGGCCCCAGGAGGACAGCAGGAGAACGGGAGGCCCCAGGAGGACAGCAGGAGAACGGGAGGCCCCAGGAGGACAGCAGGAGAACGGGAGGCCCCAGGAGGACAGAAGGCGGACGGGAGGCCCCAGGAGGACAGCAGGAGAACGGGAGGCCCCAGGAGGACAGAAGGTGGACGGGAGGCCCCAGGAGGACAGCAGGAGAACGGGAGGCCATAGGAAGACAGCAGGAGAACGGGAGGCCACAGGAGAACAGCAGGAGAATGGGAGGCTGCAAAAGAGCAAAAAGAGAACGGGAGGCCGCCGAGCAGGGGAAGCCGCTGCCGAGCAGGGGAAGCCGGCGGTCATGGGGTAAGTACTACCGACCGGGGGGGAAGGGATATACCGTTTGTCGCCCCCCCGCAAAAAAAAAATCCACCGGCCGCCACTGGTGGTCACCCTGTAACAGGAAGTGCCTGCACAAGGAACTTAATGGCAGGATCATCATTTATAATTTTGACCCCTTGTCTACCAACAAACATTTATAAACGGCTTGTTATACAAGGTGGTAAAGTAAGCCCAGAGCTGCTACCGCAGCCATGATCTTGATAATTGACTTTTAGCTCCGGCATAAGACTTTCATTTAAAAGTGATCCGGGTGGCTCTAAAGCCGCTTAATCTCTTGTAAAGCGATAGAAAATTCTACGTAATAAAGAAAAGAAATGAGTCCCCCGGCTGGTTTAGGTCATATTGTACTAGTATGCAGTGCACTAGTAGATTATGAGAGACTTACCTACACACGGAGCCCCCAGCGCAGCGCTGACACCGGTATCGCTGGTCCCCAGCGGCTTCCATCCTCACCTGATCTTTCTTCCAAGTTTCCTACAGTGCCTTGAAAAAGTATTCATACCCACTGAAATTTTCCACATTTTGTCATGTTACAATCAAAAATGTAAATGTATTTTATTGGGATTTTATGTGATGGACCAACACACATACTATCTTCCCAGCCTTTTTATTGGTCAGTGAAGTCCCCCATCACATTACAGACCAATGGGCTGACTCTCTGCCTTCCAAATTCAGAGGGGAGGGTGATAGGGATGGTGAGTTGCACCTGGGGGGGAACCTTGGTAAACGCGTAACACGGTTAACAAGCAACTTTTTTTTTTAAATCCTGACTCAGATTGTGAGTGTTGTCTTGTCTTGCAAAACTAGCAGAATTCAAGCTAATGTGGTCTGCAGTACTGCATTTGGCCAGAGGTGGGGGGGGGGGGCGCCGGTGACACTCGGAACGCTTCAGAGCCGTTCGGAAATACTTAGGAATACTCCGTTGCTGAGTGTTTCCGAATTCAGCCGAGCTGTCCCTGAGGTTCTCTGGCACCCCCCTCACCGCTGGCCACATGCGGTATTGCATTCAATAGAAGTCAATATGGAACAAATTATCTTCGTTTCCATTGACTTCTATGGGGAAATTCGCTTTGATATGCGAGTGCTTTGGATTACAAGCATTCTCCTGGAACGGATTATCCCCGTAATCCAAGGTACCACTGTACTCTGTACAGCTCTGTATTATATGGTGCTATATACTGTAAATACCAGTCGTTAGTTTCTGCAGTATTTATAACCGAGCTCTACAATCTGCCACAATGTACCAAACATCTCCCCCTTCCGCCAGCATCTGCCAACTGTACCAAGACACCCCCTATAATACACCCCTAACTTTTGGGGGTTTCCCTCCCATTTCTGATCTCTTTTTTCCCCCGACTTGAATGCTAAACATGAATGTTTGTCTTCTATTCCTTCTTTTTGTTCCACTTTCTGTTTTATTTCCCTCTTGAAATATCATGCATGGCTTATTTTTCCTCTCCAGACTTCTTGTGCTTTAGGCGTTTATATTTCCAATTGTGCGATTTCTTTTTTTTTTTTTTTGCCTCTTCATTGTAGTTTAGTTGTCATGTGCTGCCATCTAATGGTCAAAGCACAGCACTGCGCTCCCATTTCAGGATCAGCACATCACAATATTCACACCTAGAATTCCACATATAAATGTTCTGTCTGCAAGCAAACGATAATCTCTCTCTGTTGTAATGGAACGGACTTTATTTCCTTCTGTTTTGGCGACATTTCTATGTTGTTGGTTCACTGCCTGAATGTGTTGCTGCTCCTGAGGGTGAGCCCATGTAATACTCACATTGTAGGTTTGTTAAAGGGAAACTATAATAGTTACATAGTTCACAGGGGAGGGCTGGTAGCCTTAGGCCTGGGGGGGGGGGGGGAGTCCAGCCAAGTGGCCCATTGAACCACCGAATCGGCTCACCATCTATGCCCAGCTGTTTTTTCAATGCAGCCTCACCAGTGCCCCTCAATGCAGCCTGATCAGTGCCCATCAATGTCGCCTCATCAGTGCCACCTCAATGCAGCCTGATCAGTGCCCATCAATGTCGCCTCATCAGTGCCCCTCAATGCAGCCTGATCAGTGCCCATCAATGTCGCCTCATCAGTGCCACCTCATCAGTGCCCCTCAATGTCGCCTCATCAGTGCCACCTCATCAGTGCCCCTCAATGCAGCCTGATCACTGGGGCAGGGTAAATGGGGTAAAAGGGGGGGATGGGATGTGGGGTCATGGTACTGATCACACCTGACCGGAATAGTAAGAAGCTCTATCATAAGATTCCTCTGTGTGATAATGATGCCAATCTTCAGGAAGAGTAGAAGGCGGTATAATACTATTAAATAGCACTGACACCAATGATGGGACACTATTCCACCTACTGACACCAACGATGGGACACTATTCCACCTACTGACACCAATGATGGGGCACTATTCCTCCCACTGATACCAATGATGGGACACTATTCCTCCCACTGACACCAATGATGGGACACTATTCCTCCCACTGACACCAACGATGGGACACTATTCCTCCCACTGACACCAATGATGGGACACTATTCCTCCCACTGACACCAATGATGGGGCTCTATTCCTCCCACTGACACCAATGATGGGGCACTATTCCTCCCACTGATACCAATGATGGGACACTATTCCTCCCACTGACACCAATGATGGGACACTATTCCTCCCACTGATACCAATGATGGGACACTATTCCTCCCACTGATACCAATGATGGGGCTCTATTCCTCCCACTGACACCAATGGGGCACTATTCCTCCCACTGATACCAATGATGGGACACTATTCCTCCCACTGATACCAATGATGGGACACTATTCCACCTACTGACACCAACGATGGGACACTATTCCACCTACTGACACCAATGATGGGGCACTATTCCTCCCACTGACACCAATGATGGGGCTCTATTCCTCCCACTGACACCAATGATGGGGCACTATTCCTCCCACTGATACCAATGATGGGACACTATTCCTCCCACTGATACCAATGATGGGACACTATTCCACCTACTGACACCAACGATGGGACACTATTCCACCTACTGACACCAATGATGGGGCACTATTCCTCCCACTGATACCAATGATGGGACACTATTCCTCCCACTGACACCAATGATGGGGCTCTATTCCTCCCACTGACACCAACGATGGGGCACTATTCCTCCCACTGATACCAATGATGGGACACTATTCCTCCCACTGATACCAATGATGGGACACTATTCCTCCCACTGACACCAATGATGGGGCTCTATTCCTCCCACTGATACCAATGATGGGGCACTATTCCTCCCACTGGTACCAATGATGGGGCACTATTCCTCCCACTGATACCAATGATGGGACACTATTCCTGCCACTGACACCAATGATGGGACACTATTCCTCCCACTGACACCAATGATGGGACACTATTCCTCCCACTGACACCAATGATGGGGCTCTATTCCTCCCACTGATACCAATGATGGGGCACTATTCCTCCCACTGGTACCAATGATGGGGCACTATTCCTCCCACTGACACCAATGATGGGGCACTATACCTCCCACTCACACCAATGATGGGGCACTATTCCTCCCACTGATACCAATGATGGGGCACTATTCCTCCCACTGGTACCAATGATGGGGCACTATTCCTCCCACTGACACCAATGATGGGGCACTATTCCTCCCACTGATACCAATGATGGGGCACTATTCCTCTCACTGACACCAATGATGGGGCACTATTCCTCTCACTGACACCAATGATGGGGCACTATTCCCCCCACTGACACCAATGATGGGGCACTATTCCCCCCACTGACACCAATAATAGGGCATTGTTACCAACAGCAAGACATTTTTTACTCTTACTGGCCACAGTCTGGCCCCTCTAAAGTCTGAAGGATAACAAACTGGCCCTTTGTTTAGAAAGTTTGGAAGCCTCGGTCTCCCTCCTCCTCTTCTTAGTATCTCTGCCCGGTGCCATCAGTACCATGGACAGTAAATAAGAAGATTTATCACCCTCCTGCCATCATTGCTGCATACAGTGAATATTATTATAGAGCCTTCTACTCTTCCTGGCGATTGGCATCATTATCACACACAGGAATCTTATGATAGAGCTTCTTACTATTCCGGTCAGGTGTGATCAGTACCATGTACAGAGCACAGGGCACTCATTCCTACTATGCCCGTCCAGTGCCACGTACAGAGCACAGGGCACTCATCCCTACTATGCCCGTCCAGTGCCACGTACAGAGCACAGGGCACTCATTCCTACTATGCCCGTCCAGTGCCACGTACAGAGCACAGGGCACTCATCCCTACTATGCCCGTCCAGTGCCACGTACAGAGTACAGGGCACTCATTCCTACTATGCCCATCCAGTGCCACGTACAGAGCACAGGGCACTCATTCCTACTATGCCCGTCCAGTGCCACGTACAGAGCACAGGGCACTCATTCCTACTATGCCCGTCCAGTGCCACGTACAGAGCACAGGGCACTCATTCCTACTATGCCCGTCCAGTGCCACGTACAGAGCACAGGGCACTCATTCCTACTATGCCCGTCCAGTGCCACGTACAGAGCACAGGGCACTCATTCCTACTATGCCCGTCCAGTGCCACGTACAGAGTACAGGGCACTCATTCCTACTATGCCCGTCCAGTGCCACGTACAGAGCACAGGGCACTCATTCCTACTATGCCCGTCCAGTGCCATGTACAGAGCACAGGGCACTCATCCCTACTATGCCCGTCCAGTGCCATGTACAGAGCACAGGGCACTCATTCCTACTATGCCCGTCCAGTGCCACGTACAGAGCACAGGGCACTCATTCCTACTATGCCCGTCCAGTGCCACGTACAGAGCACAGGGCACTCATTCCTACTATGCCCGTCCAGTGCCACGTACAGAGCACAGGGCACTCATTCCTACTATGCCCGTCCAGTGCCATGTACAGAGCACAGGGCACTCATCCCTACTATGCCCGTCCAGTGCCATGTACAGAGCACAGGGCACTCATTCCTACTATGCCCATCCAGTGCCACGTACAGAGCACAGGGCACTCATTCCTACTATGCTCGTCCAGTGCCACGTACAGACCACAGGGCACTCATTCCTACTATGCCCGTCCAGTGCCACGTACAGAGCACAGGGCACTCATTCCTACTATGCCCGTCCAGTGCCATGTACAGAGCACAGGGCACTAATTCCTACTATGCCCGTCCAGTGCCATGTACAGAGCACAGGGCACTCATTCCTACTATGCCCGTCCAGTGCCATGTACAGAGCACAGAGCACTCATTCCTACTATGCCCGTCCAGTGCCATGTACAGAGCACAGGGCACTCATTCCTACTATGCCCGTCCAGTGCCACGTACAGAGCACAGGGCACTCATTCCTACTATGCCCGTCCAGTGCCACGTACAGAGCACAGGGCACTCATTCCTTCTATGCCCGTCCAGTACCACGTACAGAGCACAGGGCACTCATTCCTACTATGCCCGTCCAGTGCCACGTACAGAGCACAGGGCACTCATTCCTACTATGCCCGTCCAGTGCCATGTACAGAGCACAGGGCACTCATTCCTACTATGCCCGTCCAGTGCCATGTACAGAGCACAGGGCACTCATTCCTACTATGCACGTCCAGTGCCATGTACAGAGCACAGGGCACTCATTCCTACTATGCCCGTCCAGTGCCATGTACAGAGCACAGGGCACTCATTCCTACTATGCCCGTCCAGTGCCATGTACAGAGCACAGGGCACTCATTCCTACTATGCCCGTCCAGTGCCATGTACAGAGCACAGGGCACTCATTCCTACTATGCACGTCCAGTGCCATGTACAGAGCACAGGGCACTCATTCCTACTATGCCCGTCCAGTGCCATGTACAGAGCACAGGGCACTCATTCCTACTATGCACGTCCAGTGCCATGTACAGAGCACAGGGCACTCATTCCTACTATGCCCGTCCAGTGCCATGTACAGAGCACAGGGCACTCATTCCTACTATGCCCGTCCAGTGCCATGTACAGAGCACAGGGCACTCATTCCTACTATGCCCGTCCAGTGCCATGTACAGAGCACAGGGCACTCATTCCTACTATGCCCGTCCAGTGCCATGTACAGAGCACAGGGCACTCATTCCTACTATGCACGTCCAGTGCCATGTACAGAGCACAGGGCACTCATTCCTACTATGCCCGTCCAGTGCCATGTACAGAGCACAGGGCACTCATTCCTACTTTGCACGTCCAGTGCCATGTACAGAGCACAGGGCACTCATTCCTACTATGCCCGTCCAGTGCCATGTACAGAGCACAGGGCACTCATTCCTACTATGCCCGTCCAGTGCCATGTACAGAGCACAGGGCACTCATTCCTACTATGCCCGTCCAGTGCCATGTACAGAGCACAGGGCACTCATTCCTACTATGCCCGTCCAGTGCCATGTACAGAGCACAGGGCACTCATTCCTACTATGCACGTCCAGTGCCATGTACAGAGCACAGGGCACTCATTCCTACTATGCCCGTCCAGTGCCATGTACAGAGCACAGGGCACTCATTCCTACTATGCACGTCCAGTGCCATGTACAGAGCACAGGGCACTCATTCCTACTATGCCCGTCCAGTGCCATGTACAGAGCACAGGGCACTCATTCCTACTATGCCCGTCCAGTGCCATGTACAGAGCACAGGGCACTCATTCCTACTATGCCCGTCCAGTGCCATGTACAGAGCACAGGGCACTCATTCCTACTATGCCCGTCCAGTGCCATGTACAGAGCACAGGGCACTCATTCCTACTATGCCCGTCCAGTGCCATGTACAGAGCACAGGGCACTCATTCCTACTATGCCCGTCCAGTGCCATGGACCGTGTAAGACGCCTCTCATTACCACCCCCGCTCAAGGCTCTGCTGAACATTCCTGTCCTAATCTTTATGTATATCTGAGACCTTCACCTGTAGTACAGACATATTTGAAAGATACAAGAACTGCAGAATATGTACGGCACATACAGGGGGTAGACTCATTTTCATTTCACCATGATGGGGACGGCACCAGTGCACAAAGCAAGGTCCATAAAGACATGGATGAGCGAGTTTGGAGTGGAGGAACATGACTGGCCTGCACAGAGTCCTGACCTCAACCCCACAGAACACCTTTGGGATGAATTAGTGCGAAGACTGCGAGCCAGGCCTTCTCGTCCAACATCAGCGCACAAATGGGCTTCTGGAAGAAAGGTCAAACATTCCCATAGACACCTTCCTAAACTTTGTGGACAGCCTTCCCAGAAGAGTCAAAGCTGTTATAGCTGCAAAGGGGGGGGCAACTCAATATTGAACCCTACGGAATAAGACTGGAATGCCATTAATGTGCGTGTAGAGCAGTGGTTCTTAACCTCAGTCCTCAGTACCCCCCACCAGGCCATGTTTTGGGAATTTCCCTTAGATAAAATAGCTGTCCAAAATACCAAGCCATTGACTTAGATTTAAAGCACCTGTGCAAGATAAAAGAAAAACCTTCAAACATGGCCTGGTGGGGGGTACTGAGGACTGAGGTTAAGAACCACTGGTGTAGAGGCAAGCATCCCAATACTTTTGACAATATAGTGTATTTCATGTTTCAATATTTCTATTCATGTAGGTGAATCAATAGACAAACCTTGAATATTATTTGTCATTCAGCTGCCCCAATGACGTCACATATGGCGAAACGCATAGGGCGGAGCTAGGAAGCGTATGACTAAATGCGCAGGGGGCGGTGCTAGGATGCGGGGACGCCATCTGGGATGCTGGCTGGCCAGCCATTACATCAATGTGGTCTCTGGTATTTTTTTACTTTCTGCAGATTTGCACAATTTGAGTGTTTTTATGATAACGATACGAGTAAATCCCACCACACATTGGTTGGTCCTTTTAGGTTTGCACCACCCAGTTTATTAACAGAACAAACTTAGACCTCCAGAGTCCAGCACTAAACTGGAAGATACTTTTGTTTGATGGACTCTTTATTATGATGAGAAGGCAAACCCTTATCTTATTACATCCCTCAATAAAGAACCCCTTGACCAAAAGAAAAAAAAAAAAAAACCACCCTTGATCTTCATATGTTTTCTGTTCCACCCACACCTCCGTCACATACAGCAAGAGTTTTACATAAATCAATAAAAGATTACCATTGTATGCACCCCTGTCAGTGGTAAATGGTTTGTCTTAAAGGGTTAGTTCACTTTTACCAAAAAAAAAAACACCTATGCAGTTAGGGGACATCTATAGATAAAAATTAACTGTACATCTTTGAACAAAGTTGAATAATGCCCTTTCTATAGGTGAAGGTGATACCTTATAAAGAATGGTTCGTTTTTTTTTTTTAACCACCTGATTACCGGGCACCTAAACCCCCCTCGTGACCAGACCAATTTTCAGCTTTTGGCGCTGACGCACTTTGAATGACAATTGCGCGGTCATACAACACTGTACCCAAATGACATTTTTATCATTTTTTTTCCCACAAATAGAGTTTTCTTTTGGTGGTATTTAAAACAAACAAAAAAAGATGGAGAATTAAAAAAACAAAAATAATCATGTTTAATAGTTTGTTATAAAATTTTGCAAACAGGTAATTTTTCTGCTTCATTGATATGCGCTGATGAGGCGGCACAGGTGGGCACTGATAGGCTGCACTGGTGGGCACTGATAGGCTGCACTGGTGGGCACTGATAGGCTGCACTGGTTGGCACTGATAGGCTGCACTGGTGGGGACAGATAAGTCAGTACTGATGGGGACAGCAAAGATGGCACTGATGGGCACGGATGGGTGGCACCAATGGGCACTGATGGATGACACTGATGGATGACACTGATGGGCACTGATAGATGGCACTGATGGGTGGCACTGATGGTCACTGGTAGGGGACATTGATGAGCACTGGTAGGTGACACTGATGAGCACTGGTAGGTGACACTGATGTGCAGCACTGGCACTGTGGGCACTGACAGATGGCACTGTGGGCACTGACAGATGGCACTGTGGGCACCGACAGATGGCACTGTGGGCACCGACAGATGGCACTGTGGGCACTGGTAGGCGGCACTTTATTAGGCAATAGTGGGCACCATGTATTGGGCACATTGCAGTAAGAGGGACTGATGTCCCTCTCACTGCCACCGGTGATCAGCTTTTTTTTTTTTCTCCTCACGCTCTCAGCGCGAGGAGAAAAAAAGACGATTACTGGCTCTGTTATTGTCACATGATCAGCTGTCATTGGCTGACAGCTGATCACGTGGTAAGGGGTCGGGATCGACCCCTTACTTGGATCTGTGATCCAGCGAGTCGCACAGACTCGCTGATCACAGAGCGCGCTATGCGCGCCCTTCAGGGGGCGCGCAGGCAGCTCGTGGCCGGGACGACGTCAATAGACCCGGCACATTAGATCCGCGCTGTAGCCGTCATTCAGTTATAGCGCGGATCTCAGGTGGTTAAATAACAAACATGTCATACTTACCTCCACTGTGCAGCTCGTTTTGCACAGAGTGGCCCTAAAACCTGCTTTTCTGGGGTCCCTTGGCGTCTCTCGGCTCCTCCCCACAAACCAATAACCCCCGTAGGAGAAGTTCTATCCCAGGGGGTTACCTTGCGGGCACACTCCCGAGTCCAGCATTCGGCATCCATAGAGGCTGAATGCAGGACTTGCCTGCCCCCCCAGTGGCCGCGTCATTAGATTTGATAGACAGCAGCAGGAGCCAATGGCTGCGCTGCTATCAATCTATCCAATCAACAGCCGGAAAAACCCCTAGCAGAGAGACAGCGCTCCTAGCAGAGTTCCTGTGTTCGAAAGTTCATGTAAGTGACAGGATGCATTAAGGTGAAAAAACACAAACCTTTACAACCATTTTAAGCTCCTGTTGGGTGGCCGTAGAGGGAAGCCTTGCTGTGCAGAAGCCGCCTCGCCAGACCTATTGAGCTCCGATAGGGTGGCTGTAGAGGGAAGCCTTGCTGTGTGGGACCTACCACACCAGAGCTATTGAGCTCCTGTTGGGTGGCCGTAGAGGGAAGCCTTGCTGTGTGGGACCTACCTCGCCAGAGCTATTGAGCTCCTGTTGTGTGGCTGTAGAGGGAAGCCTTGATGTGTGGGATCTACCTTGCCAGAGCTACTGAGCTCCTGCTGGGTACTCGTTGAGGGAAGCCGCGCTGTGCAGGAGCCACCTCACCAGACCTATATAGCTCCTGTTGGATACCCATTTGAAGGAAGCCCTCCTGTGCGAGAGCCTCCCTGTCAGAACTATTGAGCTCCTGTTGGGTGGCTGTAGAGGGAAGCCTTGCTGTGTGGGACCTACCTCACCTGAGCTGTTGAGCACCTGTTGGGTGGCCGTTGAAGGAAGCCTTCCTGCGCAGTGAGCTGCCTCGCCAGAGCTATTGAGCTCCATTTGGGTGGCCGTAGAGGGAAGCCTTCCTGTGCAGTGAGCTGCCTCGCCAGAGCTATTGAGCTCCTGTTGGGTGGCCTTAGAGGGAAGCCTTGCTGTGTGGGACCTACCTCGCCAGAGCTATTGAGCTCCTGTTGGGTGGCCGTAGAGGGAATCCTTGCTGTGTGGGACCTACCTCGCCAGAGCTATTGAGCTCCTGTTGGGTGGCCGTAGAGGGAAGCCTTGCTGTGTGGGACCTACCACGCCAGAGCTATTGAGCTCCTGTTGGGTGGCCGTAGAGGGAATCCTTGCTATGTGGGGGGACCTACCTCGCCAGAGCTAGTGAGCTCCTGTTGGGTGGCCGTAGAGGGAAGCCTTGCTGTGTGGGACCTACCTCGCCAGAGCTATTGAGCTCCTGTTGGGTGGCCGTAGAGGGAAGCCTTGCTGTGTGGGACCTACCTCGCCAGAGCTATTGAACTCCTGTTGGGCGGCCGTAGAGGGAAGCCTTGCTGTGTGGGACCTACCTCGCCAGAGCTATTGAGCTCCTGTTGGGTGGCCGTAGAGGGAAGCCTTGCTGTGTGGGACCTACCTCGCCAGAGCTATTGAACTCCTGTTGGGCGGCCGTAGAGGGAAGCCTTGCTGTGTGGGACCTACCTCGCCAGAGCTATTGAGCTCCTGTTGGGTGGCCGTAGAGGGAAGCCTTGCTGTGTGGGACCTACCTCGCCAGAGCTATTGAGCTCCTGTTGGGTGGCTGTAGAGGGAAGTCTTGCTGTGTGGGACCCACCTTGCCAGAGCTATTGAGCTCCTGTTGGGTGGTCATAGAGGGAAGCCTTCCTGTGCAGGAGCCGCCTCGTGGACCACCGTTACAAGTCTAAATGTTCTCAGCACCCCCTGGAGTATCCTGTTCTGCTGCTAATGCTACTGACAAACTGCACCATATATGTCATTTTTTTTATCTTGCCCAGAGTTCCACTTTAATCTTAGGTCAGACCATTATTCACAACCCCCCCCCCCCCCCCCCCCAACTTTCTCTCCCAGGAGAGACCCTATCAGGAGGGTGTATATACAGCAGAGACCCTATCAGGAGGGTGTATATACAGCAGGGACCCTATCAGGAGGGTGTATATACAGCAGGGACCCTATCAGGAGGGTGTATATACAGCAGGGACCCTATCAGGAGGGTGTATATACAGCAGGGACCCTATCAGGAGGGTGTATATACAGCAGGGACCCTATCAGGAGGGTGTATATACAGCAGGGACCCTATCAGGAGGGTGTATATACAGCAGGGACCCTATCAGGAGGGTGTATATACAGGAGAGACCCTATCAGGAGGGTGTATATACAGCAGAGACCCTATCAGGAGGGTGTATATACAGCAGGGACCCTATCAGGAGGGTGTATATACAGCAGGGACCCTATCAGGAGGGTGTATATACAGCAGGGACCCTATCAGGAGGGTGTATATACAGCAGAGACCCTATCAGGAGGGTGTATATACAGCAGAGACCCTATCAGGAGGGTGTATATACAGCAGGGACCCTATCAGGAGGGTGTATATACAGCAGGGACCCTATCAGGAGGGTGTATATACAGCAGAGACCCTATCAGGAGGGTGTATATACAGCAGGGACCCTATCAGGAGGGTGTATATACAGCAGAGACCCTATCAGGAGGGTGTATATACAGGAGAGACCCTATCAGGAGGGTGTATATACAGGAGAGACCCTATCAGGAGGGTGTATATACAGGGGAGACCCTATCAGGAGGGTGTATATACAGCAGGGACCCTATCAGGAGGGTGTATATACAGCAGGGACCCTATCAGGAGGGTGTATATACAGCAGGGACCCTATCAGGAGGGTGTATATACAGCAGAGACCCTATCAGGAGGGTGTATATACAGCAGGGACCCTATCAGGAGGGTGTATATACAGCAGGGACCCTATCAGGAGGGTGTATATACAGCAGGGACCCTATCAGGAGGGTGTATATACAGCAGAGACCCTATCAGGAGGGTGTATATACAGCAGAGACCCTATCAGGAGGGTGTATATACAGCAGGGACCCTATCAGGAGGGTGTATATACAGCAGGGACCCTATCAGGAGGGTGTATATACAGCAGAGACCCTATCAGGAGGGTGTATATACAGCAGGGACCCTATCAGGAGGGTGTATATACAGCAGAGACCCTATCAGGAGGGTGTATATACAGCAGAGACCCTATCAGGAGGGTGTATATACAGCAGAGACCCTATCAGGAGGGTGTATATACAGGAGAGACCCTATCAGGAGGGTGTATATACAGGGGAGACCCTATCAGGAGGGTGTATATACAGCAGGGACCCTATCAGGAGGGTGTATATACAGCAGGGACCCTATCAGGAGGGTGTATATACAGCAGGGACCCTATCAGGAGGGTGTATATACAGCAGAGACCCTATCAGGAGGGTGTATATACAGCAGGGACCCTATCAGGAGGGTGTATATACAGTAGGGACCCTATCAGGAGGGTGTATATACAGCAGGGACCCTATCAGGAGGGTGTATATACAGCAGAGACCCTATCAGGAGGGTGTATATACAGCAGAGACCCTATCAGGAGGGTGTATATACAGCAGGGACCCTATCAGGAGGGTGTATATACAGCAGGGACCCTATCAGGAGGGTGTATATACAGCAGAGACCCTATCAGGAGGGTGTATATACAGCAGGGACCCTATCAGGAGGGTGTATATACAGCAGAGACCCTATCAGGAGGGTGTATATACAGCAGAGACCCTATCAGGAGGGTGTATATACAGCAGAGACTCTATCAGGAGGGTGTATATACAGCAGGGACCCTATCAGGAGGGTGTATATACAGCAGAGACCCTATCAGGAGGGTGTATATACAGTAGGGACCCTATCAGGAGGGTGTATATACAGGGGAGACCCTATCAGGAGGGTATATATACAGCAGAGACCCTATCAGGAGGGTGTATATACAGCAGAGACCCTATCAGGAGGGTGTATATACAGCAGGGACCCTATCAGGAGGGTGTATATACAGCAGGGACCCTATCAGGAGGGTGTATATACAGCAGGGACCCTATCAGGAGGGTGTATATACAGCAGAGACCCTATCAGGAGGGTGTATATACAGCAGAGACCCTATCAGGAGGGTGTATATACAGCAGGGACCCTATCAGGAGGGTGTATATACAGCAGAGACCCTATCAGGAGGGTGTATATACAGCAGAGACCCTATCAGGAGGGTGTATATACAGCAGAGACCCTATCAGGAGGGTGTATATACAGCAAAGACCCTATCAGGAGGGTGTATATACAGCAGGGACCCTATCAGGAGGGTGTATATACAGCAGAGACCCTATCAGGAGGGTGTATATACAGCAGAGACCCTATCAGGAGGGTGTATATACAGCAGAGACCCTATCAGGAGGGTGTATATACAGCAGAGACCCTATCAGGAGGGTGTATATACAGCAGAGACCCTATCAGGAGGGTGTATTTACAGCAGAGACCCTATCAGGAGGGTGTATATACAGCAGAGACCCTATCAGGAGGGTGTATATACAGCAGAGACCCTATCAGGAGGGTGTATATACAGCAGGGACCCTATCAGGAGGGTGTATATACAGCAGGGACCCTATCAGGAGGGTGTATATACAGCAGAGACCCTATCAGGAGGGTGTATATACAGCAGAGACCCTATCAGGAGGGTGTATATACAGTAGGGACCCTATCAGGAGGGTGTATATACAGTAGGGACCCTATCAGGAGGGTGTATATACAGCAGGGACCCTATCAGGAGGGTGTATATACAGCAGGGACCCTATCAGGAGGGTGTATATACAGCAGGGACCCTATCAGGAGGGTGTATATACAGCAGAGACTCTATCAGGAGGGTGTATATACAGCAGGGACCCTGTACGGGGGGGGGGGGGGGGGCATTGGGCAGAGGGATTTCTGCTGGGACGGAGGCTCATTTATATTTATAGTCTGGCAGCACGTAGGCAGACTTCTGCAGGCTGGCATTTTATTTATTTTTTTACCAACATATACTTATCCTTTATAGAACTAGAATAGCGTGAAGATGCTCTTATGAGTTGCCGCAGCATTTGACTTTCACAAGTTTCCAGAAAGCTACAAGAGCAATAAATTGTCTATACACCATCTGACATGACATATCAATTAGACAAATGCACACGGGAACCGCGGGTCAGTCTAAAATGAAGGAGCGCCATCTGTTCAATAACGTCGCCATCAAACTTCCAAACTCTCTCCATTAACTCCTGTCTGGAGGAAGGAAGAGATCGGTAACGGATCGAGGAGCGCGCCAATTCCACACCGAAGAACGAAAAATTCAGTTTTCTCAGTTCTGATCTATAAAAATAATTTTCTGATTGTGCAGTTGTTGCTGTTTGCCTGGCGCAGGTGGGGGGGGGGGGGGGGGGGTCACTCTGCTATGTGAAGAATGGGGCACCCCGCCAATGTTTATAAAGTCCAGAACAATTTTTAATTCGATAATTGGTCTCAGTGCTCCAATCAGTAATACTTAGACCCCTTTCACACTGGGGCGTTTTTTAGGCATTTTTCAGGCGCTTTAGCGTTAAAAAGGCGCCTGTAAAGCGCCTGAAAGAAGCCGCAACTGCAATCCCAATGTGAAAGCCCCGAGTGCTTTCACACTGAGGGGCTGCGCTGGCGGGGCGTCAAAAAAAATCCTGCAAGCAGCTTCTTTGCAGCGCTTTTGGAACGGTAAATACACGGCTTCTAAAGCGCCCCTTCCCATTGAAATCAATGGGAAGCGCCTGCAAAACGCCCGAAAAGCGCCTGAAAAACGCCCGAAAAGCGCCTGAAAAACGCCCGAAAAGCGCTTTTGGCAACAGCGCTTTTTGGGCTCTTTTAACCCTTTATTTGGCCACTAGCAGGGGTTAAAAGCGCCCCACTAGTGCTCGAAAAACGCTAGTAAAGCGCTGCTAGTTTAAGCAGCACTTTACAAGCGTTTTTCGGGCGCTGGCAGTGTGAAAGGGCTCTTAAAGCACTTGGGCTTTCACATTGGGATTGCAGATGAAGCTTCTTTGAAGCGCTTTACAGGCGCTTTTTTTAACGCTAAAACGCTTGAAAAACGCCTGAAAAACGCCCCAGTGTGAAAGGGGCCTTACCCTCTCTGAGCAATACTATTGATTGGAGCACAGGGGAGGGGGTGGGTCAGAGCACTGCGCTCTCCATATAAAAATAAAAAAAAAAGAGCCAACATGTTTTGGGGATTGAGAAGCACTCCCTTCATCAGGGCTTATATATTGTGTGGGCTCAAAACAATCTGATACTAATAATACTGGTATATGTAGAATTGGATAATATCAACAGTTTCAATTAAAAAAAAAAACATTCTGAACTATGACCACCGGGGCGGCGCCTTATGGATTTTTGATCAATTGGACTTCTCTCACCTTCTTTTTTGCTGGGGGTGATCTGGTACATGTGACCCCCCTCGCCAAAGCAAGTCAACTTAAAGAGGAACTTCACCTGAGTTCTGCAAAGTGCTGCAGCTGTCCGAATTTGAACCACCTTAAGGCGGAGCTCCACCCAAAGGGGGAAGCTACCCTTGGAAAGAAGAAAGAAATGTCTGCAACTCCAGAACATCCGATTGCCTTTTATTTTGTTTCACAAAGATAACACCAAAGACACCAAACTGTGGTAACGTAGACGCGTTTCACACATACACCTTGTGCTTAATCATTGATCAAGCACCTCAGCCCCGGACCAATTGGCAGCCAAAGGACCAGGCCCCTTTTTGCGATTCGGCACTGCGTGGCTTTAACTGACAATTGCGCGGTCGTGCGACGTGGCTCCCAAACAAAATTGGCGTCCTTTTTTTCCCACAAATAGAGCTTTCTTTTGGTGGTATTTGATCGCCCCTGCGGTTTTTATTTTTTGCGCTATAAACAAAAATAGAGCGACAATTTTGAAAAAAATTCAATATTTTTTACTTTTTGCTATAAGAAATATCCCCCAAAAAATATGTAAAAAAAACATTTTTTTTCCTCAGTTTAGGCCGATACGTATTCTTCTACATATTTTTGGTAAAAAAAAATCGCAATTAGCGATTATTGATTGGTTTGCGCAAAAGTTATAGCGTTTACAAAATAGGGGATAGTTTTATAGCATTTTTATTAATATTTTATTTTTTACTAGTAATGGCGGCGATCAGCGATTTTTATTGTGACTGCGACATTATGGTGGACACATCGGACATTTTTGACACATTTTTGGGACCATTGTCATTTATACAGAAATCAATGCTATTTAAATGCATTAATTCCTGTATAAATGACAGTTGTAGTGAAGGGGTTAACTACTAGGGGGAGGGGAGGGGTTATGGGCTGTGACGTGTGTGTTTTTTTTTACATTAGGGTCTGACGTCATTGATCGGCTTTCCCGATGACCGGGAACAGCCAATCAATGACAGGCAGAGTAGGAAGCGCGGGGAGAGGTTTGTTTACACAGACCTCTCCCCGTTCTTCAGCTCTGTGACCCGATCGCGGGACACCAGCGGCGATCGGGTCTGCTGGTCCCGCGGCCGTGGTCACAGAGCTCCCGACCGGGTCACGAGCTGGCGGCGGTGCGCGCGCGACCCACGGCCAGGCAATTAAAGGGCCACGTACCTGTACGTGGTTTTGCCTGGCCGTGCCATTCTGCTGACGTATATGTGCAGGAGGCGGTCGGGAAGCGGTTAAGCACAAGATGTATGTGTGAAACGAATCTACGAGACCAGAATCGGAAGTTCTGGATGTGCAGCTATTTCTTTCTTCTTTCCAAGTTTCCCACGGAGGCAGGCCGGGGCTAGCACTCTGCAAGATACTCCAGTCAGCCTTATCTTTATATACCGGGAGCAGCGATTTTTTTTTTTTTTTTGGGAAGCTACCCTTGTCTTCCTCCCCCCCCCCCCCCCGCACCCTCCGGTGCCACATTTGGGGGAGGGAGGAGCGGGTACTTGGTTTTGACAGGTACCCGCTCCCACTTTCTGCTGAGTTTGCCGGAAGTTTGGCCCTCGCCGCAGCCTGCCCATTGAGAAAGTGCAGCGCGATTCGTGCATGCGCAGTAGGAAACCAGCTGCCGGTTTCCCTTACACAAGATGGCGACGCCAGCACCCGAGAGCTGATTCAAGAACCGGCTTGGGTGAGGGCACCTCAGGCTCCCTGGACAGGTAAGTACCCTAATAGTAAAAGTCAGCAGCTACAGTATTTGTACAGGATTTGTAGCTGCTGACTTTTCATTTTTTGGTGGCGGGGCTCCACTTTAAGGCCACCTCTTTTTCTGGCACTTTTTGTTTACATGTAACAATCAGTATTTTTTTCGCTAGAAAATTACTTTGAATCCCAAAACATTATACAATTTTTTTAAAGCAGAGGCCCTAAAAAATGAATTAGTGGGTGTTGCAATTTTTTATGTTACGCTGTGTTTGCACAGCGGTTTTTCAAATGTAATTTTTGGGGGAAAAAAATACACTTATTTGAAGTTTATTGCACAAAAACACCACATAATACCCAATTGTTTGGTAAAATTTAAAAGATGATGTTTTGCCAAGTAAATAGATACCAAACATGTCACACTTTAAAATTGCGCACACCCAGCGACAAACGATTAAAATTTCATATGCATTTATCATTTATCCATAGGCGAGGATTTATTTAATTTTATTGATACACTGTTGCTTTCATTTTATTTTCAGTCACTGCATAGTATGACGCAGGCAGACTAGTACATTATGACAGACGTACCTGGACACGGAGCGTTCCAGTGCAGCGATTATCGCTGTATTTCTTCCGGGGGATCGATGCTAATCCTTCTGAGCTCTGCATCTTGAACAGGAGACTCGCTGCAGCTGCTGTGCCCACCCCTCCCCTCCTCCTGCCCAAGAACAGAAGCCTTTGTATTAGGTGAGCACATTCAAAAAATACAAAGGCTTCTGTGAATGGGCAGCAGAGGGGAGGGGTGGGCACAGCAGCTCTAGGCTTTTATATCTAACTGTCTGATATTTATATCCGACAGATTTATAGTACTCCCGGAAGACAGCTATCGCTGTAGTTCCAGAAGAGTGACGCAGATCCTACTGATCTCTGCATCTTGACAAGTAGCTGCAGCTGCTATGCACATCACTCCCCTCCTCCTGCCCAAGCACAGAAGCCTTTGTATTAGGTGAGCACATTCAAAAAATACAAAGGCTTCTGTGAATGGGCAGCAGAGGGGAGGGGTGGGGGCAAAGCAGCTCTAGGCTTTTATATGTGACTGTCTGATATTTATATCTGACTGCTTTATAGTACTCCCGGAAGACAGCTATTGCTGTAGTTCCAGAAGAGTGACGCAGATCCTACTGATCTCTGCATCTTGACAAGTAGCTGCAGCTGCTATGCACATCCCTCCCGTCCTCCTGCCCAAGAACAGAAGCCTTTGTATTAGGTGAGCACATTCAAAAAATACAAAGGCTTCTGTGAATGGGCAGCACAGGGGAGGGGTGGGCACAGCAGCTCTAGGCTTTTATATCTGACTAAGTAATTAAATACCCTGAACAAATATCAGTGATTTTTCACACTGCTATTTGGCTCTAAATATTTTCCAAGCGCGGGGCTGGAATAACCACTTTTAGTGGTCGTTTACATCCTCAAAATTTTATATCTGACTGTCTGATATTTATATCTGACAGCTTTATAGTACTCCCGGAAGACAGCTATCGCTGTAGTTCCAGAAGAGTGACGCAGATCCTACTGATCTCTGCACCTTGACAAGTAGCTGCAGCTGCTATGCACATCCCTCCCCTCCTCCTGCCCAAGCACAGAAGCCTTTGTATTAGGTGAGCACATTCAAAAAATACAAAGGCTTCTGTGAATGGGTGGGCACAGCAGCTCTAGGCTTTTATATTTGACTATATCTGACTGTCTGAAATTTATATCTGACAGCTTTATAGTACTCCCGGAAGACAGCTATCACTGTAGTTCCAGGAGAGTGATGCCGATCCTTCTGAGCTCTGCATCTTGACAAGTAGAGTAGCTGCAGCTACTATGCATGTCCCTCCACTCCTCCTGCCTAAGCACAGAAGCCTTTGTATTAGGTGAGCACATTCACAAAACACAAAGGCTTCTGTGAATGGACAGCAGAGGGAAGGGGGCGGGCATAGCTGCTCTGTGCGCTTCTCTCCTCTCAGATCCCCGGGGTGTCTTTCCGCCAGAGCAATAAACCAGTCAAATATAAATAATAGAGATAAGCCCAGGAGATGTCATGCACCTCCTTGGACTTAAAGAGATTGTAAAGGCAGAAGTATAAAAGTCAAATATAAAAGCCTAGAGCTGCTGTGCCCACCCATTCACAGAAGCCTTTGTATTTTTCTATAAAGATGTCAGATATAAATATCAGACAGTCAGATATAAAAGCCTAGAGCTGCTGTGCCCACCCCTCCCCTGTGCTGCCCATTCACAGAAGCCTTTGTATTTTTTGAATGTGCTCACCTAATACAAAGGCTTCTGTTCTTGGGCAGGAGGAGGGGAGGGGTGGGCACAGCAGTTGCAGCGAGTCTCCTGTTCAAGATGCAGAGCTCAGAAGGATCATCATTCTATGCACTAAGATAAAAAGCCTTCTGTGTGCAGCAGTAGCCCTCCTAATACTTACCTGAGGTCCCTCTCTGTGCAGCGATGTCCACGAGTGTCTCAGCCATCGAAGATTCTCCCTCCTGATTGGCTAAGACACAGCAACGGCATCATTGGCTGCCGCTGCTGTCAATCAAAGTCAGCTAGCCAAACAGGGGAGAGAAGGGCGGGCCGGGGCGAGGCGGAGCTCCGTGTCTGAATGAACACACGGAGCTGTGACTCGGCTTGGGTGCCCCCATAGCAAGCTGCTTGGTGTGAGGTCACTGAACAGGAGGGAGGGGCCAGGATCACAGAAGAGGGACCCAAGAAGAGGAGGATCTGGGCTGCTCTGTGCAAATCCACTGGAACAGAACAGGTAATTATAACATTTTTTTCGTTATTTTTATAGGGGAAAAAAAATGAGACTTTACAATCACTTTAACTCATAGTGTGCCTTCACTTTTTACAAAGTGGCTGAATTCCTGGAATTCAGCCTTAAATGCGTTTTTTTAAACGCAAGCAGCGTACGTTCCAGAATTGGACCTAGTATCAACCTCTTGTGCCCCCTGTACAACAGAGCTTTAACTGGAAGTGGGTGAAGCAGCTGAAAGAGCCAATTTTCCTCATGCTGATAGGAGAGGAGAGCAGAGTGTAGGAGAGATGAGCGCATCAGTCTGCCGCTTCTCCTTTCACTGTCCTGTCAGAGGCTGGGGGTGGGACAAGACTTGTAAGTGTTACGTAACTGCCGTATAGAAAACGCAGGTCTCATGTCCTGCCAGAAGGGGGTGTGCTGTGTGGCGGAGCTGTGAAAAATCTCAGAACTGGATGGACAGAAGTACAAAAACAGCCCTGATAGATGTACGTTGTCTGTGGGTTTAGTTATTTGTCTGGATAAACCTATAAAGTCCACTTACCGTCCCCCAGAGTAACTTTCTTCTTGGACTGAACGAGCTCTTGGCCGGACTCATCAAGCTGATGTTCTGACCGTAAACTAAAGTTAAAGAACAATGTCCCGCCTTCCACTTGCTGCACCTGATTGGACAAAAAAGAAAGGTCAGGAAAAGGCAGGTTACTACGATATATATATATACTAAAGGCTGGCGTTAGTCTCTGAAGAGCAATCTGCATTTGGATAGCTCTTCAGAGGGCATTTGGGGGCGCCCTGATTCAGCTGAATGGGTCATGTTTAGCGGGCGGTACTGCCCACTGAACATGCCAGTGGGGATACATTTTGCTGCATCGGGGCTGTGGCATATGTACACCTCCCCTGCTGCCCTTGCAGCTTAGGGGGGGGGGGGGGGGGGGGGGGTGGTAAAAATGCAACTCCACCACACGTTTTTACCCCCCCCCCCCCCCCCTAAAACCACAAGTGAAGTGTAAACGAGGCCTAAGAGCTCCTTCACGCAGGCAGCCAAGGGGATGCTAAAAACAGGCATTTTTTATAAGCTTTCCCATTTTCACCAACGGGGGGCGCACCGCAACCAAAGCGCTTAGCTTGCCGCTGTGGCGTGGTCCTGCAACGTAAAACTGGCGTTTGGCAATTTAAAAAAAAGGCGGTGGGAGTAGCGCCTTTCCCAGCAGGACCTTTTAGGGTGGAGCCGATTAATGACACGGCAGATAAAGAGAACCGGTCACCAATCAGCATTTCTGATCTCTGCTATGGATGTCTTATAAATGCGGAGAGTTAAATATTTTCTGACTGTGGTGTATGATCCTTGTCAGGATGGAGGGGTCACTGCCGCCTGATCTTCTGCCCGACCCCAAAAGAGGTTCTTCATCCTGACCTCATGTATCCATTATGATTAGAGAAAAGTCAAAAAATGACCTCCAACTGGTGAGGTTGCGGTGACCCAGATGGGTGGAACTACACAACCTTCCTTAGGATGCAGGTGGAGGAAAAAAGCCTTGTCGCCACGCAGAGTGAAGAAGGTCGCTCTTGAAGCTACAGGGATCCCAATCTTGGATTCTTTAGAGCACATATGTCAAATATTTGGGCTCCCAGTATTGAATTGCACCCAGTATTGAAGCCAAAATGTGGTGGAACTCCATTCCACCACCTCCGGCTCTCACTTCCCCCTCCCAGCGGTCACTTGCAAGCACATAAGCCGTCTAAACTCTGCACTCTGTATACAGCGCACTCCTGAACTCTGTACCCTGTACATAATGCACTCCTGAGCTCTGCACTCTGTATGTAGCGCACTCGTAAACTCTGCACTCTATACATAAAGCACACCTTAACTCTGCACTCTGTACCTAGCACACACCTGAACTCTGCACTCTCTACGTAGCGCACACCAGAACTCTGCACTCTCTACGTAGCGCACACCTGAACTCTGCACTCTCTACGTAGCGCACACCTGAACTCTGCACTCTCTACGTAGCGCACTCCTTATCTCTGCACTCTGTACACAGCGTATTCCTGAACTCTGTGCTTTGTACACAGGGCACTCCTAAACTCTGTACACAGCACACCCATGAACTCTGCATTCTGTACGTAGCGCACTCCTGATCTCTGTACACAGTGCACACCTGAATTCTGCACTCTGAACACAGGGCACTCCTAAACTCTGTACACAGCGCACTCCTGAACTCTGCACCCTGGACATAGAGTAATCCTGAACTCTGCACTCTGTATATAGCGCACTCCTGAACTCTGCCCTCTGTAGGTAGCACACTCCTGAACTCTGCACTGTGTACATAATGCACTCCTGAACTCTGCACATAATGCACTTTTGAACTCTGCACTGTGTACACAGCACACTCCTGAACTCTGCACTGTGTACATAATGCACTCCTGAACTCTGCACTGTGTACATAATGCACTCCTGAACTCTGCACTGTGTACATAAATCACTCCTGAACTCTGCACACAGGGTACTCCTGAACTCTGCACTCTGTACACAGTGCACTCCTGAACTCTGCACTCTGGACGTAGCGTAATCATGAACTATGCACTCTGGACGTAGCGTAATCCTGAACTCTGCACTCTGGACGTAGCGTAATCCTGAACTCTGCACTCTGGACGTAGCGTAATCCTGAACTCTGCACTCTGTACATAACACATTCCTGAACCCTGCGCTCTGTCCGTAGTGCACCCTTGAACTCTGCACTCTGTACATAACACAATCTTGAACCCTGCACTCTGTACATAACGCACTCCTGAACTCTGTATATAGCATAATCCTGAACAATGTACGTGACACACTCCTAAACCCTGTAAACAGTGTGCCCCTAATACAACCCTTTGAGGGCAACCATACTGCTGATGCGGCCCATGATGAAATAGAGTTTGACACCCCTGCTCTATAGGTTCTCAGGTAGGTATTGAACTGGTAGGATGCGAGGAGGTAAATACGCCTGTTGATGATCCAAATGGCAGAGGCGCCCAGTGTGGTGTGTCTATGGATAGGTCGGAGTCATCAAGCTGGATGAACATCAAACAACCTAATTTTGGTGAGATAAAGCGGTTTGATGTTCCTCCAACTTGATGACTCCGACCTATCCGTAGACACTCCACACCGGACGCTTGTGCCATTTCGGATCACAAACAGGTTTTTTACTAGACATGTGCAATTCATTTAGTTTATTTTCGTTTTTCGTTTTTTTTCGTGATTTTCGTTCGTTCGTTTTTGTACGAATGAACGAATCGTTCGAATCGAACGAATCCGAATAACGAATCGTTCGAATCGTACGAATCATTCGAATCGAACGAATCCGAAAAACAACGAAAATCCGAAAAAAAATTATTAGAAACAACGAATGTACGAATGAAGAAAATCCGAAAAACGAAAACAGGAACAACGAAAATGAACGAAAAAATTCGTACATTCGTAATTTTTTTTTTTTTTTGTTGAATTGGTAATTTTCCGTGTCTCTTACAATGGCGCTGCTTAACGTGCTTCGAATAGATTGAATGAAAAAATTCGTACATTCGTAACTTTTTTTTTTTCGATTCGTAACTTTTTTTTTTTCGATTCGTAACTTTTTTTTTCGATTCGTAACTTTTTTTTTCGATTCGTAAATTATTAAAATGTAATAATAGCATACACATTACATAAAATTATGAATTATGCTCCGATTACGAATCTACAAATATTACGAATGTACGAATAAATACGAATGCTTCCGAATTTCGAATAAACGAAAATTAAACTAACGAAAAAACGAATCAACGAAAAAATAACTCTTACGAATGTACGAATCGTTACGAATACGAACACCGACGACTTACGAATGTACGAATCAACAGAAACGAAAAAAAAACGAAAATAAACAAATTTTTTTCGGAAACAAAAAAAAAAAAAAAAATAAACACATTTTTTTGTTGTGCACATGTCTATTTTTTACATCCTACCCTTTCTTGATTGGTTCTCTATGATAAAACCGAGTATTATCTGCAGTAGAATACAAGCAATAATTTGGATAAAACCAAATCATACAATTTTATTTTGGCATCATTGTTACCTCGTCTGAGCTCATGTTGGTTGGCGGGATCTTGTAGACGAGACTATTACTGGGATTGGCTGGTGGTCCACCTTGGAGCGGTACCGTCACTTCTGTTCTCCCGACACTTAGCAAGGGGTTCCAGGAGGCCCAGCGTATCATCAGCATGTAGGATGTATTCGACAGAACTGATGCCGAGGGAATCTAAATAAAAACATTTGAGAAAAAAAAGAAAATCTATAAAAGGCAGTAAGGCAACGGTACAGGTCAGCCCTAGACAGACTCATCAGCTCTGGCTAATGCCGCGTACACACGGTCGGAATTCTCGTCGGAAAAAGCTCTGATGGTTTTACCGTCGGAATTTCGCTCAAACTGTCTTGCCTACACACGGTCACACCAAATTCCGACGGTCAATAACACCACGCCTTAAAAAACGTTCGACTGCACTATAAAAGGGAAGTTTAATGTTTCCGAGCATGCGTCAAAATTTTGCGTGTCGGAATTGCATACACACGATCGGAAAATCCGATAGAAAGGTTTTCCGTCGGAAAAATTAAAGCGGTTCTGCACACATTTCATTTAGTAAATCTCTTTGCCTTCCAAATCAGGCAAAGAGTACTAAATGAAATGTGTTTTTTTTTTTTTTTTTACTTACCTTGTAATCGATGACTTCCTGTCTTCTGTCTCTTCGGGGGTGGGCGGGGTCTGTGCGGGGATCCTCGTCACGCCGCACTGTCTCCTGGGATCTGGTGTCATTGATCCCAGGAGTCAGTGCGGGCATCTTCCGAAATCTCGCGAGATTTCGGCCACATCTTCCGAAATCTCACGAGATTTCGGACACATTTTCCGAAATCTCGCGAGATGTCGGCAGATGTGCCGACATCTCGTGAGATTTCGGGGAACGTGAGCTGCACTTTGCCGTTACTGCGCACGCGCGAGCTCGGCGCAGTAACGGCGGTGCATGCTGGGCCATCTAAAGTGCCTGTGGGGTTTCACATGCCCACAGGCAAGATGGCCCCCAGCACAAAAGAAGAAGATAAAGAATTTTATCGGAGGAAAACCGGCGGTGATCGAGATGGAAGATGGAACAGGTAAGTCCCCCAATTGAGCTATATGGCCTTGGCATATAGCCCAAAAAAAAATAAAAAATAAAACCAGTGCAGAACCGCTTTAAGAACAGGTTCTCAATCCAAAGTCCGTCGGAACTTCCGACAGAAAAAGACCGATGGGCATACACACGGTCGGAAAATCCGTTGAAAAGCTCCCATTCCGACCGCGTGTACGCAGCATTAGAGCGCCGCCATCATTCTACATAAAACTCCATCACAAATCCCGACATGAGAATATACAAGGAATTAATAGAACATATTTGTTTTCCTTATGTGCAATTTTCTGGACAGATGACAAGCTACAGAGTATCTGATAAAAATACAAAACGGAAAAACAACTTCAAATCGGGAGAATCCTAAATGATATTTTGGACGATTCCTTCCACTGACGGCCTGTCGGGGGTGCCATCAACGTCGGCATAATTGGTGATAAAGCAGCGGTGCTGTTCATTACAGGCGGTAGTTAAGTGTTATGCTGGCGTTTCATTCCTGAAGTGAATATGCTGCATCTTCTCCGGTAATATTTCGTTTTGCATTGAGATGTATAGAAAACGATTCCTCTGGAGGATCCGCTTTCCCAGTGTTGCCCCGTCATCCGTTTTGTACACAGAATTTAAAAAAGTAACTCCACTTTTGTTAACCACTTCAGCCCCAGACCAATTGGCAGCCAAAGGACCAGGCCCCTTTTTTGCGATTCGGCACTGCGTCGCTTTAACTGACAATTGCGCGGTCGTGCGACGTGGCTCCAAAACAAAATTGGCGTCCTTTTTTTTTTTTTTTTTTTCCCCACAAATAGAGCTTTCTTTTGGTGGTATTTGATCGCCCCTGCGGTTTTTATTTTTTGCGCTATAAACAAAAATAGAGCGACAATTTCGAAAAAAATGCAATATTTTTTGCTTTTTGCTATAATAAATATCCCCAAAAAATAAATAAAAAAACATTTTTTTTCCTCAGTTTAGGCCGATACGTATTCTTCTACATATTTTTGGTAAAAAAAAACGCAATTAGCGATTATTGATTTGTTTGCACAAAAGTTCTAGCGTTTACAATATAGAGGATAGTTTTATAGCATTTTTATTAATATTCTTTTTTTTTACTAGTAATGGCGGCGATCAGCGATTTTTATTGTGACTGCGACATTATGGCGGACACATCGGACATTTTTGGGACCATTGTCATTTATACAGCAATCAGTGCTATTTAAATGCACTGATTCCTATGTAAATGACACTGGCAGTGAAGGAGTTAACCACTAGGGGGCGGGGAGGAGTTAGTGTGACGTGTTGTGTTTTTTTTTACATTAGGGGGCATGGCTGACGTCTGACGTCACTGATCGGCTTTCCCGATGACAGGGAACAGCCGATCAGTGACAGGCAGAGTAGGAAGCGCGGGGAGAGGTTTGTTTACACAGACCTCTCCCCGTTCTTCAGCTCTGTGACCCGATCGCGGGACACCAGCGGCGATCGGGTCCACTGGTCCCGCAGCCGTGGTCACAGAGCTCCCGACCCACGACCATTCTGCCGACGTATATGTGCAGGAGGCGGTCGGGAAGCGGTTAAAACCTCTGTACATTGCAGGGATTGTAACAAACTTTGTAGCAGATTCCGACCTTTTGTTATTCTGAAGAAATAGCTGTTTGTTTTTCTGTGTCCCTGGGCACAGTGAATGTGAATTGGAGCGACTTTATAATTATCAATCAGCTGCTGCACCTGCAGGGCTCTAGTCAATGGCAGGATCTGCATCCCTTTAGATGGGATTACCCTTCTGGGAGTATCTCAGTAAAAGTGAGGTTTTTGTTGCAGGGGATGCCCAAAACCTGCAGACTTCTGGGAAAATCAGTGAGCCAATCACAAAAGCAGGAAATTACATTTCTGGGGGGCGCTCTGTATACCATCTGTGCAGAGAGCGCCTCCAGGTGGCCATATTGGATTTTACAGAAAATGACAGCGGCTGCAGATTGGAAAGGATAGGTAATTTTTTAATAACATTTAATTATGATTTAATTATTATTATTATTATTAATTATTATTATTATTATGTAATGATTTAATTATATGATTTGTGTAGCAATTGTATATTCACAACACTATCTGCCTGGAGTTTGCATGTTCTCCCTGTGCCTGGGTGGGTTTCCTCCGGGTACTCTGGTTTCCTCCCACACTCCAAAGACATGCTGGTAGATCAATCGGATCCTGTGTAAAAGTTGGCCCCAGTATATGAATGTAAGTTAGGGACCTTAGATTGTAAGCTCCTTGAGGGTAGGGACTGATGTGAATGTAAAATGTATATGTAAAGCGCTGCGTAAATTGACGGCGCTATATAAGTACCTAAAATAATAATAATAATGCATGTCTCCGATCCATGTGCTCTACATACAGGGTGCCGGAACATGGACTCCAATGCCCCCTTACATCAGGTGTCCCCAACAGAGTCCCCCTTACATCAAGTGTGCTCATAAGAGTGCCCTCTTACACCACTTGTCTTCATCAGAGTGCCCCCTTACATCAATTGTCTTTATCAGAGTGCCTCCTTACATCAATTGTCCTCACCAGAGTGCCTCCTTACATCAATTGTCCTCACCAGAGTGCCCCCTTACATCAATTGTCTTTATCAGAGTGCCCCCTTACATCAATTGTCTTTATCAGAGTGCCCCCTTACATCAATTGTCTTTATCAGAGTGCCCCCTTACATCAATTGTCTTTATCAGAGTGCCTCCTTACATCAATTGTCCTCACCAGAGTGCCTCCTTACATCAATTGTCCTCACCAGAGTGCCTCCATACATCAAAGACCCCCAACAGAGTCCCCCTTACATCTAGTGTGCTCATCAGAGTGCCCTCTTACATCAATTGTCTTTATCAGAGTGCCCCCTTACATCAATTGTCTTTATCAGAGTGCCCCCTTACATCAATTGTCTTTATCAGAGTGCCTCCTTATATCAATTGTCTTTATCAGAGTGCCTCCTTACATCAATTGTCTTTATCAGAGTGCCTCCTTACATCAATTGTCTTTATCAGAGTGCCTCCTTACATCAATTGTCTTTATCAGAGTGCCTCCTTACATCAATTGTCCTCACCAGAGTGCCTCCTTACATCAATTGTCCACACCAGAGTGCCCCCTTACATTACCTGCCCCCCCCTTAGAATGCCCCCTTACATCCGGGTTCCTACAAGAGTCCCGCCTTACATCAGGTGTCCCCATCAGAGTGCCTCCATACATCAAACATCCACAACAGAGTCCCCCTTACATCAATTGACTTCATCAGAGTGCCTCCTTACATCAATTGTCCTCACCAGACTGCTCCCCCTTAGAATGCCCCCTTACATCAGGGTTCCTACAAGAGTCCCTCCTTACATCAGGTGTCCCCATCAGAGTGCATCCATACATCAAACGTCCCCAACAGAGTCCCCCTTACATTAAGTGTGCTCATCAGAGTGCCTCCTTACATCAATTGTCTTCACCAGACTGCCCCCTTACATAAACTGCCCCCGCCCCACCTCAGAATCCCCCTTGCATCAGGATTCCTATAAGAGTCCCCCCTTACATCAGATGTCCTCATCAGAGTGCCCCCTTACGTTAATTGCGCCCACCAGAGTGTATCCCTACATCAAATGTCCCCCTTAAACCAATGGTCCTCATTAGTGTCCCCCCTTACATCAATTGTCCTCATCAGAGTGCCCCCTTACATCAGGGTTCCTATAAGTACCTCCCCTTATAACAGGTGTCCCCGTCAGTGTGCCACCCTACATCAAATGTCCCCAACAGAGTCCCTTACATCAAGAGAGTGACCCCTTACATAAGGGTTCCTATAAGAGTCCCCCTTACATCAGGTGTCCTCATTAGAGTGCTCCTTTACATCAATTGTCCTCATCAGAGTGCCCCCTTACATAAACTGCCCCCCCCCCCCCCCAGGAGAGTGCCCCCTTACATCACGGTTCCTGTAAGAGTCCCCCCTTACATCAGTTCCCATCAAGTCTCATGGATCAAAGATGCATTCTCAGAGATCTGGGGGGTGGGTCCAACTAAAATCTGGGGGTGCACAACCCACCCCATCAACCCCCTAGAGCCGTGCCTGTTTTCACCCAATCAGAATCCTTCCTGTGCTTTCCAACCTGCACTTGGTCTTTATTGAATGAGGTGAATCCTGTTACTCTTTGGATTCTGGTCATGAAACCCATGAAATGAAGATCCTCTGCCGCCCGGACCAAGCCCGGGCCTATCTGTGCTCCTCATCAGTGGCTCATTTCTGCAGTCAGTCTATTGTTCTTTACAGTAAACTGTCAGGCGGATTAATAAGACAGCCGAGCGTCCTATCATTCGGGGAACACAAAGGCGACTTTTATGAAGCGGCGTCTCTGGATCACAGTCGTGTTTGCGGCTCTTTTCATATGCAGTACAGCGTCAGACATATGTCCGGGGATAACAGAGGGACCGCCGGCGAGTGTTTTGTGCGTCGCTCCTAAACTTGAAACAAAATCAGCTTTCACAGCAGATCAGAGTTTTCCTTTCTTTTACTTTTACATCTCGTTTCCGTTTTATCCTCTTGATTCAGGAAAAGAACAATGGAAGATCGTTGGCACAGACATTCATCGGAAGGCGCGACATCAAACCAGGCTTCCATCGGTGCCCCTCCTCCGCCGTGCAGGGGAATTTTTCTGCCTGTGTTTCAATTCACTCCTGAACAAAGTGCCTGTGCATTAACTCCCTCCACCTCTCCCCCAATAGTAGATGACCCCTTATAAAATAAAAAGGTCACAAGCGCTAAAGCACCGGCTGCCTCTCATCCAGATTTCCACCTTGCCGCCTTCTCTGTATTATGCTTCCAACCTTATTCCTCCAGGAACACTGGGTTCCAGGTAATATCCCCTGAAGACGTCACATGGACAAAACGCGTTGGGAGGAGCTATGCATACTACGTCATCCATATTGGAAAAGGTGCCAATATAAAACATTGATGCCCAATCTCTAAATTTTACATGTGAGCGAACAATTTTATAATTTGGTTTATATACATTTTAGCGCTACACCCATTTATATATTTTTCAATGTTTGTATTATTTCCCTGTGGTGGGATCATAGGAAGGTGGTAGACAGCTGTGCAATACATATATAAAACAGGGCATGCCATACAGAGCATATGCAGGGAAAAGTAAAAGGTTTACTTGCCCCCCCCCCCCCCCCCCCCCGACAGTATATTTTCCACCTTTCCTCATTGGCTGGAAGAAGAAAGCCCTGTATATCCTCAAAGCTGACTTGTCAGAGATTACACTCGACTATGGACTCCTTCCCCAGCGACAGTGGGGGGCCAATTAGGACGAAGCTAGCACTGTCACATCAGTGTACTCCAATACTGCACATCAGGGGTCTCCAAACTTTCTAAGCAAAGGGCCAGTTTACTGTGCTTCACACACTAGGAGGGCCGGTGTTGTGTCGAATACTGTCCCCCGTCGGATAGTGTCCGCCCTGTACTGCACTTGCGCAGTACGGAGGACAAGGAGACGCCGAAAATCTCCGAAGATGAACGACAACTGCGCACTAAGTCCAGGTTCAAGCCCCACCATCCAAGTGGACATAGAGTTAGAATAAAAAATTGCAGAGCGAGGCGAGGCCACGCCCAAAGCGTTGCGAGCGAAGCGAACCCACAAGGGGCCCTGTTACTAAGTGCTACCGTATGTCCACTTGCATGGTGGGGCTTGAACCTGCACTCAGTGCGCAGGCGCCGTTCATCTTCGGAGATTTTCGGAGTCTCGTTGTCCTCCGCAAGCGATACGCCTGTGCAGTATGGGGCGGACACTATCCAATGGGGGGACGTTTTTTGGCAGAACACCGGACTGTGACCATTGGGAATAGAAAAGGTCCCAAAGTCAGGGGGAAAAAACAATGCACATCTTTGGTATCCGTGGGAGAAATTGTGCATCGTCATTGGTGTCACTGGGCCCCATTGTTGGTGTCATTGGAAGAAACCGTGCCCCATCCTTGGTGTCATTGGGATCCATCCTTGGTGTCATTGGGATCCATCCTTGGTGTCATTGGGAAAAATTGTGCCCCATAAATGGTGTCATTGGAATGAATTGTGTCCCACCATTGATGTCATTGGGAGAAATTGTGTCCCATCACTGGTGTCATTGGGATCCATCCTTGGTGTCATTGGGATCCATCCTTGGTGTCATTGGGATCCAACCTTGGTGTCATTGGGAAAAATTGTGCCCCATAAATGGTGTCATTGGAATGAATTGTGTCCCACCATTGATTTCATTGGGAGAAATTGTGTCCCATCACTGGTGTCATTGGGATCCATCTTTGGTGTAATTGGGATCCATCCTTGGTGTCATTGGGATCCATCCTTGGTGTCATTGGGATCCATCCTTGGTGTCATTGGGATCCATCCTTGGTGTCATTGGGAAAAATTGTGCCCCATAAATGGTGTCATTGGAATGAATTGTGTCCCACCATTGATGTCATTGGGAGAAATTGTGTCCCATCACTGGTGTCATTAAGCCCCATCATTGGGGTCATTGGGTGAGAGAGAAGGGGGTGAGAGAGAGAGGGGGGAGAGAGAGGGGGAGATCTTTGGTGTCAGTGGGAGAAATTGTGTATCGTCATTGTTGTCACTGGGCCCCATTGTTGGCGTCATTGGAAGACACCGTGCCCCATCCTTGGTGTCATTGGGATCCATCCTTGGTGTCATTGGGAAAAATTGTGTCCCATAAATGGTGTCATTGAGCCCCATCATTGGGGTCATTGGGTGAGAGAGAAGGGGGTGAGAGAGAGAGGGGGGAGAGAGAGGGGGGGAGAGAGGGGGATGAGAGAGTGAGAGAGAGGGGGATGAGAGAGCGAGAGAGAGGGGGATGAGAGAGCGAGAGAGAGGGGGTGAGAAAGAGGGGGTGAGAGAGGGTGGTGGGTGTCTGCAGTCTCTTCCTCCTGTTTCCGGGAAATCTCCTGCGCGTGCACAGATGTACCAGAGTGCTCTGCCACCAACTGAATGCCGTGCAGAGCCCTAAGGCACATCTGTGTATGCGCCATAATGGCGGCACAAGAGGGGTGGGCAAAGCCACTAAATAGGGGATGGAAGTTCCTCTTTAAGGTAAATGGAGGGATTATCTTGATTTTAGTACAGCTGCAGGACTTGCTGGGTAGTATTTGCCAATTTATTGTTTTGCTTGTTTCTTGAAAGTTTGGCGCGGTTTCGTGTTTTATAGCAGGGAACTTTTTTATTACCACGGAAGAGATTTACTTTTGGCGCACGTTACGCGTTCATCAGTCGGTTATAAATTGTGGCGGCGGAGGTAAAGTGACACGCGGTGTCGCCGCGCTCTCTTTTACAAGGCACAGCTGGGTATAGCGGATTAGTCACCGCGTGATATTTAGGTCTCCGGTGAACACAAAGCCCCGTGGGTTATGATTGAGGTTATAAATAGGGATTCTATCCCATCCTGCCGGGGGAGGGGTCTTTGTGTCCGTCCTTCCAACCTTCAGACGTTGTTTGTTTATTTTGAGATTATCGCGTTGTCAGCTGAATGAACGATCAATCAGGCGTCAAAGTTCCAAAGGCCGATAAATATTTTGCATTGATTAAACCGCTGTAAATCTGCGATTTTCTAGGTGAATTTGCGGTTATTCGGCGCCGAGGTGTGAACCGTAATGACTCAGCTGTGCATGAAATGAAACATTTTCATACGGCTTGGTGGGAAGCAGAATGGTAATGATGTGTCAGGACTCAGGAAGTTCCATTTCAAATGTGACTCAATTAATTTCACTCCCCATGTTAATCAGAGGAGCGCCATGCCGAAATTAAAGGATAAGTTCACCTTTGTGATGAAAATAAAAATGTAACTGTTATGTCGCTCTGCGCTCCCGGAGGACTCAATGACAGAAAACTCAAAGCGGAGGTCTTCTTATTTGTTCCCTCGTACCAGCTGACACAAAGAGATGGACAAGGTGACAGGGTCTAAACCCAAAATGTAATATACTGCAGCCCACTAGTCCTTGGGGTGGTGGCTGCATTAGTTTTATTTTCACCTGTCCTATCCACCATGACCTGGAGAACCTTCACAAAGTGTAGGAATGCTCAGAGCCTCTTCACCAAGCTATACAAAGTAAGTGAAGTCTTAATACAAAGTACAGGAATGCCTAGAGCCTTTTTTATCCAGCTGTACCTAGTAAGTGATTGCTTGATGCCAAGTACAGGAATGCTGAGAGCCTTATCACCAAGCTATACAAAGTAGTTGGGTGCTTGATACAAAAGTACAGGAATACTGAGAGCCTTTTCACCAAGCTATACAAAGTAGTTGGGTGCTTTATACAAAGTACAGGAATACTGAGAGCCTTTTCACTGAGCTATCCAAAATACGTGGCTACCTGATACAGGAATGCTGAGAGCCTTTTTACAAAGCTATGCAAAATATGTGGCTACCTGATACAAAGTACAGGAATTTGCAGAGCCTTTTTACAAATCCATACAAAATAAGTGGCTGTCAGATACAAATTGCAGGAATGCTGAGAGCCTTTTCAACAAGCTATACAAAGTAAGTGATTGCTTGAGACAAAGTACAGGAATGCTGAGAGCCTTTTCACCGAGCTATACAAAATAAGTACAGTAGCTACCTTATACAAAAGTACAAGAATGCTGAGAGCCTTTTTACAAAGACAGGAATGCTGAGAGTCTTTTCTCTGAGCTATCCAAAATATGTGGCTACCTGGTACAAAGTCCAGGAATGCTGAGAGCCTTTTCACCAAGCTATACAAAGTAGTTGGGTGCTTGATACAAAGTACAGGAATACTGAGAGCCTTTTCACTGAGCTATCCAAAATACGTGGCTACCTGATACAAAGTATAGGAATGCCAAGAGCCTTTTTACAAAGACAGGAATGCTGAGAGCCTTTTCGCCGAGCCATAGAAAATATGTTGCTACCTGATACAAAGTACAGGAATGCCAAGAGCCTTTTTACAAAGACGGGAATGCTGAGAGCCTTTTCACCAAGCAAAACAAAGTAGTTGGCTGCTTGATACAAAGTACAGGAATGCTGAGAGCCTTTTTACAAAGACGGGCATGCTGAGAGTCTTTTCACTGAGCTTTCCAAAATATGTGGCTACCTGGTACAAAGTCCAGGAATGCTGAGAGCCTTTTCACCAAGCTATACAAAGTAGTTGGGTGCTTGGTACAAAGTACAAGAATACTGAGAGCCTTTTCACTGAGCTATCCAAAATACATGGCTACCTGATATAGGAATGCTGAGAGCCTTTTTACAAAGCTATGCAAAAGACGTGGCTACCTGATACAAAAGTACAGGAATGCCAAGAGCCTTTTTACAAAGACAGGAATGCTGAGAGCCTTTTCACCAAGCTTTACAAAGTAGTTGGGTGCTTGATACAAAAGTATAGGAATACTGAGAGCCTTTTCACTGAGCTATCCAAAATATGTGGCTACCTGATACAGGAATGCTTAGAGCCTTTTTACAAAGCTATGCAAAATACGTGGCTACCTGATACAAAGTACAGGAATGCCAAGAGCCTTTTTACAAAGACAGGAATGCTGAGAGCCTTTTCGCAGAGCCATACAAAATACGTGGCTACCTGATACAAAGTACAGGAATGCTAAGAGCCTTTTTACAAAGACGGGAAAGCTAAGAGCCTTTTTACAAAGACGGGAATGCTAAGAGCCTTTTACAAGGACGGGAATACTGAGAGCCTTTTCACCAAGCAATACAAAGTAGTTGGCTGCTTAATACAAAGTACAGGAATACCGAGAGCCTTTTTACTGAGCTACACAAAATATGTGGCTACCTGATACAAAGTACAGGAATTTGCAGAACCTTTTTACAAATCCATACAAAATAAGTGGCTGTCAGATACAAATTGCAGGAATGCTGAGAGCCTTTTCACCAAGCTATACAAAATAGGTACAGTAGCTACCTTAGACAAAAGTACAAGAATGCTGAGAGCCTTTTTACAAAAACGGGAATGCTGAGAGTCTTTTCACTGAGCTATCCAAAATATGTGGCTACCTGGTACAAAGTCCAGGAATGCTGAGAGCCTTTTCACCAAGCTATACAAAGTAGTTGGGTGCTTGATACAAAGTACAGGAATGCTGAGAGTCTTTTCACTGAGCTATCCAAAATACGTGGCTACCTGATACAAAGTACAGGAATGCCAAGAGCCTTTTTACAAAGACAGGAATGCTGAGAGCCTTTTCGCCGAGCCATAGAAAATACGTGGCTACCTGATACAAAGTACAGGAATGCCAAGAGCCTTTTTACAAAGACGGGAATGCTGAGAGCCTTTTCACCAAGCAAAACAAAGTAGTTGGCTGCTTGATACAAAGTACAGGAATGCTGAGAGCCTTTTTACAAAGACGGGCATGCTGAGAGTCTTTTCACTGAGCTTTCCAAAATATGTGGCTACCTGGTACAAAGTCCAGGAATGCTGAGAGCCTTTTCACCAAGCTATACAAAGTAGTTGGGTGCTTTATACAAAGTACAGGAATACTGAGAGCCTTTTCACTGAGCTATCCAAAATACGTGGCTACCTGATACAGGAATGCTGAGAGCCTTTTTACAAAGCTATGCAAAATATGTGGCTACCTGATACAAAGTACAGGAATTTGCAGAGCCTTTTTACAAATCCATACAAAATAAGTGGCTGTCAGATACAAATTGCAGGAATGCTGAGAGCCTTTTCAACAAGCTATACAAAGTAAGTGATTGCTTGAGACAAAGTACAGGAATGCTGAGAGCCTTTTCACCGAGCTATACAAAATAAGTACAGTAGCTACCTTATACAAAAGTACAAGAATGCTGAGAGCCTTTTTACAAAGACAGGAATGCTGAGAGTCTTTTCTCTGAGCTATCCAAAATATGTGGCTACCTGGTACAAAGTCCAGGAATGCTGAGAGCCTTTTTACCAAGCTATACAAAGTAGTTGGGTGCTTGATACAAAGTACAGGAATGCTGAGAGTCTTTTCACTGAGCTATCCAAAATATGTGGCTACCTGGTACAAAGTCCAGGAATGCTGAGAGCCTTTTTACCAAGCTATACAAAGTAGTTGGGTGCTTGATACAAAGTACAGGAATACTGAGAGCCTTTTCACTGAGCTATCCAAAATACGTGGCTACCTGATACAAAGTACAGGAATGCCAAGAGCCTTTTTACAAAGACAGGAATGCTGAGAGCCTTTTCGCCGAGCCATAGAAAATATGTCGCTACCTGATACAAAGTACAGGAATGCCAAGAGCCTTTTTACAAAGACGGGAATGCTGAGAGCCTTTTCACCAAGCAAAACAAAGTAGTTGGCTGCTTGATACAAAGTACAGGAATGCTGAGAGCCTTTTTACAAAGACGGGAATGCTGAGAGTCTTTTCACTGAGCTTTCCAAAATATGTGGCTACCTGGTACAAAGTCCAGGAATGCTGAGAGCCTTTTCACCAAGCTATACAAAGTAGTTGGGTGCTTGGTACAAAGTACAAGAATACTGAGAGCCTTTTCACTGAGCTATCCAAAATACATGGCTACCTGATATAGGAATGCCGAGAGCCTTTTTACAAAGCTATGCAAAATACGTGGCTACCTGATACAAAGTACAGGAATGCCAAGAGCCTTTTTACAAAGACGGGAATGCTGAGAGCCTTTTCGCCGAGCCATACAAAATACGTGGCTACCTGATACAAAGTACAGGAATGCTAAGAGCCTTTTTACAAAGACGGGAATGCTGAGAGCCTTTTCACCAAGCTATACAAAGTAGTTGGCTGCTTAATACAAAGTACAGGAATACCAAGAGCCTTTTTACTGAGCTACACAAAATATGTGGCTACCTGATACAAAGTACAGGAATTTGCAGAGCCTTTTTACAAATCCATATAAAATAAGTGGCTGTCAGATACAAATTGCAGGAATGCTGAGAGCCTTTTCACCAAGCTATACAAAGTAAGTGATTGCTTGAGACAAAGTACAGGAATGCTGAGAGCCTTTTCACCGAGCTATACAAAATAAGTACAGTAGCTACCTTATACAAAAGTACAAGAATGCTGAGAGCCTTTTTACAAAGACAGGAATGCTGAGAGTCTTTTCTCTGAGCTATCCAAAATATGTGGCTACCTGGTACAAAGTCCAGGAATGCTGAGAGCCTTTTTACCAAGCTATACAAAGTAGTTGGGTGCTTGATACAAAGTACAGGAATGCTGAGAGTCTTTTCACTGAGCTATCCAAAATATGTGGCTACCTGGTACAAAGTCCAGGAATGCTGAGAGCCTTTTTACCAAGCTATACAAAGTAGTTGGGTGCTTGATACAAAGTACAGGAATACTGAGAGCCTTTTTACAAAGACAGGAATGCTGAGAGTCTTTTCTCTGAGCTATCCAAAATATGTGGCTACCTGGTACAAAGTCCAGGAATGCTGAGAGCCTTTTTACAAAGCTATACAAAGTAAGCGGCTTGGTTAAAACAAAGTACAGGAGTGCGGAGAGCCTTTTCACCCGCCTATGTAAAGAAAGTGGCTGCCCGAAGGGAGAAGCTGAACATGTAGCCAATCAACACAGATGGTTTTAAAACAATAACTTTTCTAATGTTTCAAAGTAAATGAATAAAATATTTAAATTGTTGAGAGTGACAGACAGGAGCTCCTGATGAGCGAGAGGATCCACAGCCGAGACTCGCGTGGGACGTACAGAAAATAATGCGACATCAGCGGGCGAGATTTCAGCAGATCTCTTAATTATTTATATGACATTTCGAACTCAGAAAGAAACGTTACAAATGAAGAAGCTGCCAGATGTCTAATAAGACCACACCGGGGAGGAGAGACTTCTTCTGCGCCTCGATAACAAATCTCCAATATTATTAATATTTATATCGCTGAAACTGCCTTTAGCGTGTCAACCTCGTATGAATATAAGTGTCAGCTTATTGCTTGGCTCAGCTTGGCTCTTTATCTATGACAAAGGGAGAGATGGCAGGTGGGGGAAGGGGCATCTGTGAGTGACAGGCAGATCCCAAGGATACAAGTGGTGGAGCTTCTCAGAGGTCTGAAAGTTTAAGCCGAAAAGACAAAATAAAGACCTAAAGAGGGGTAAAGCACCCTTAAAAAAAAAAAAACAGCATGTCCTCTGCCCCCCTTCACATCACCTCCCCACAGTAGTGTCCTCTGCCCCCCTTCACATCACCTCCCCAGAGTAGTGTCCTCTGCCCCCCTTCACATCACCTCCCCACAGTAGTGTCCTCTGCCCCCCTTCACATCACCTCCCCACAGTAGTGTCCTCTGCCCCGCTTCACATCACCTCCCCACAGTAGTGTCCTCTGCCCCCCTTCACATCACCTCCCCAGAGTAGTGTCCTCTGCCCCCCTTCACATCACCTCCCCACAGTAGTGTCCTCTGCCCCCCTTCACATCACCTCCCCACAGTAGTGTCCTCTGCCCCGCTTCACATCACCTCCCCACAGTAGTGTCCTCTGCCCCCCTTCACATCACCTCCCCACAGTAGTGTCCTCTGCCCCCCTTCACATCACCTCCCCACAGTAGTGTCCTCTGCCCCCCTTCACATCACCTCCGCCACAGTAGTGTCCTCTGCCCCCCTTCACATCACCTCCCCATGGTAGTGTTCTCTGCCCCCTTCACATCACCTCCCCACAGTAGTGTCCTCTGCCCCCTTCACATCACTCCCCACAGTAGTGTCCTCTGCCCCCCTTCACATCACCTCCCCACAGTAGTGTCCTCTGCCCCCCTTCACATCACCTCCCCACAGTAGTGTCCTCTGCCCCCCTTCACAATCCAGGGCGGCACAGTGGTGTAGTGGTTAGCACTCTCACCTAGCAGTAAGAAGGGTCGCTGGTTCAAATCCCAACCACGACACTTCCTGCCTGGAGTTTGCATGTTCTCCCTGTGCCTGCGTGGGTTTCCTCCGGGTACTCCGGTTTCCTCCCACAATCCAAAGACATGCAGGTAGGTTAATTGGCTTCTGTCCAAAAAAATTGGCCCTAGTATATGAATGGGGACCTTGGATTGTGGGCTCCTTGAGGGTAGGGACCGATGTGAGTGTGCGATGTACAGGGATGGGGACAATTGTAGACATTCACTCAGGTTGAACTGGATGGACTGATGTCTTTATTCAACCTTACTAACTATGAAACTATGAAACTATGAAACATCACCTCCCCACAGTAGTGTCCTCTGCCCCCTTTACATCACCTCCCCAGAGTAGTGTCCTCTGCCCCCCTTCACATCACTCCCCCACAGTAGTGTCCTCTGCCCCCCTTCACATCACTCCCCCACAGTAGTGTCCTCTGCCCCCCTTCACATCACTACCCTGCAGTGTAGTATTCTCTGTCCCCCCCCCCCCCCCACGGCAGTAGTGTTCTATATTCCCCCAAATAGTGCCTCTGACCCCCTTCACACCACACCCCCCCCCCCCCCCCACTGTAGTGTCCTCTACCTCCCCATAGCAGTATCATCTGCCCCCACCCCCCCCCCCCCCCCCGAAAAAGTGTCCTCTGCCCCCTGTAAGCAGTGTGGTCTGCCTCCCCATCCCCCAATGCAGTTCCTTCAGTCCCTTTCTCATCACAACCCCCCCCCCCCCCCCCCCCACACACACACACACACACACTGTAATATCCTCTGTCCCCCCTCCATCAGTGTCTCCTCTGTCCGATTCACATCATTTCCCCCCACATACACACAGCGCTGTTTAGGTAGCACTTCCTACCTGCCAGCGTGTGTACAGCAGAGCAGAGATCAGGGGATGACAGTGCTGGGTGGAAGGGAGGAGCTGCTGGAGCTAACATTTCATAATAACAAGCTGGTGATTGGTTGCTGGGACCGCATAGCATTAATCAATGAGACAGCTTCTGCCCCCGCCCTCCATCAAGCACAATGATGTCCCCTGCTCTCTGCTGCGACAGAGGCTGAAGGGAGGCGGAGCCGTGGTCACGATCTACCTGTCGCCTCCCCGCGATCGATCCCCGGTTTAGTGTGTCACATAAAAGTTTTCCACTTCCTGGTTCCAAATTTTGTCCAATGTCAAAAATGATGTCACAATTGATGGAACCAACATCTGCTGTCATAAGAAATACAGGTACCTACGTGGGGCCCTGAAGAAGGGGGAGGCATATTCCCCTGAAACGCGTAGGTTTAATCTGTATATGCAACAAATGACTGTCAAATCACTTTGGCCATTGGGCGCTCCTTCCTACTCATCTAAATACCATTGCCACTGAAGAGATATCACATGTGCACCAGTTAGGTAGCAGCCTACACCTCCAAAGGGAGACAAACATTCATCCACTGAACCATCGAATACTGATTAAGAGCAACTGGACCAGTCAAGCGCAGTCCCTAACTCCAACAAACCATTTCACACTTCCTGGCTTGAGGCTTTCCCCAGGCTTGTTCATGGTAAGCTTGTGGAAAGCCTGGAACCAGGAAGTTGAAAACGTTTGTGTATTACCAGAAAATGATGCCGTGGCAACTGTGAGACACAAAACGTGGCTTTCGGTGCAATAAAGCCCTATGTGATTCATCAAACATCACAACGCCGATCCATCCTTAGACACACCTCACTCCTATTACATACCACAATGGGAGCCTCTGTCGTTTGGATGACCAACTGTTCTTTTTTTTACCTCCTCCTATCCAAGAAGCATATCACCTGCCTTAGAGCCCCCCCCAGAGCTTTCAGGATCGGAACCCCCCCCCCAAGGCATTGAGCACCAACAACCTATCCTGCGTGGAGACGTATCATCTGCACCTGCGTTCCCCTATGGGTTGACCGCAACCTCATGTAAGGGTCCAAGGCTTACTAAACACGCACCAATGGCGTGTTGCCGCAAAAGAGAAAATCTGTGCCAACTGTGCATGCGCCAAAGACGCCTCACTGCATCAACCCGCACCTGCGCAGAAGACCTAATAGAAAAAGGCAGGAAAAAGCCCAAGAGGCGACCCGGAAATGATCTCAACCTGATGGAAAAAGGTGGGAAAATGCCCAGGAAGCGCACAGGAAGTGACCTCAACCTGATGGAAAAAGGCGGGAAAATGCCCAGGAGGCGTACAGGAAGTGACCTCAACCTGATGGAAAAAGGTGGGAAAATGCCCAGGAGGCGCATTGAAAGTGACCTCAACCTGATGGAAAAAGGCAGGAAAATGCCCAAGAGGCGCACAGGAAGTGACCTTAACCTGATGGAAAAAGGCGGGAAAATGCAGAGGAGGTGCACAGGAAGTGACCTTAACCAGATGGAAAAGGGCGGGAAAATGCCCAGGAGGCGCACAGGAAGTGACCTTAACCAGATGGAAAAGGGCGGGAAAATGCCCAGGAGGCGCACAGGAAGGGACCTCAACCTGATGGAAAAAGGCGGGAAAATGCCCAGGAGGCGCACAGGAAGGGACCTCAACCTGATGGAAAAAGGCGGGAAAATGCCCAGGAGGCGCACAGGAAGTGACCTCAAACTTCCCTATATAAGCCCAGCCCAAATTGCTGGATTATCTTCAGTCCCCCCTTGTTCCTGTGCCAGTGTGTGATCTGTGTGAACTTGTTGTGACCTGGAAACCTATTTGACTACTCTCTTTGCTGCTTGCCATTGACCTCAGATTTGTACCTTGACCATTCTACTTCTTTGCCCCTTTTGTACTCAGCTGCCAGATTGGAACTGACCCCGGCTTGGATCTCAACCATTCTTCTTCTGATTAACCCTTTGATACTTTGTTGCCAAACTGGACTGGACCTCGGCTCGGATCTCCGACTAAGGCTTGCATAGTACTCCGCACCCCTGGCACCCATGCCACTCGGTATCCACCAAGTATCTTTCTCCATCTCCAGAGGCTTCAAGGACCCGAGGTGCAAGGGAGGCATCCCCACTACTTCGGTCTCACCTCAGGTACGTGGCTCTTGTGACACCTCACCAATGGGTGCCTCTGTTGGGATCACCAATGGGTTTTTTGACCTCCTCCTATCCAAGAAGCCAGCTCTCAAATCCAAGATGGCGGTGTGGGAACAAAAAGAAGACAGTGCTGGACTTTTTTTTTTTTTTAAGACATTAGCTACAGTACTTGTAGCTGCTGATTGTTCGATTCCTCATAACTGGGTGGTGAAGTTCCCCTTTAACCGATTCTCGGCCAGCGCACGCCGATGTACGTCGGCAGAATGGCACGGACAGGCATAAGGGCGTATATATAAGTCCCTTTTTAAATGCCTCCGTGCCATCAGGAGCGTGCCGCGAGTGGCGCGCTTCCGCGCCGGTCGGGACCCCCCGTGAGGCCGGTCGCGGGTCCCGCGGACTCGATCGCCACAGGGACACCCGCGATCGTCTCACGGGGAGGCTGGGTGGGGAGATGCGGAAATAAACAGCATCTCCCCGTTCTGCCTAGCAACTAGTGACGCCGATCTATGCTCCCTGTGATTGGAGCAGAGATCAGCATTCACTAGCTGACAGCCACGCCCCCCCCACAGTAAGAAACACACCCCTAGGCATACTTAACCCCTACACTGCCACCCCCTGGTTAACCCCTTCACTGCCAGTGTCATTTATACAGGAATCAATGCATTTAAATAGCACTGATTGCTGTATAAATGACAATGGTCCCAAAAATGTGTCAAAAATGTCCGATGTGTCCGCCATAATGTCGCAGTCCCAATAAAAAAAATCGCTGATCGCCGCCATTACTAGTAAAAAAAACAATATTAATAAAAATGCTATAAAACTATCCCCTATTTTGTAAACGCTATAACTTTTGCGCAAACCAATCAATAATCGATAATTGCGATTTTTTTTTTTACCAAAAATATGTAGAAGAATACGTATCGGCCTAAACTGAGAAAAAAAAAAAAATTTATATATTTTTGGGGGATATTTATTATAGCAAAAAGTAAAAAATATTGCATTTTTTTCAAAATTGTCGCTCTATTTTTGTTTATAGCACAAAAGATAAAAACCGCAGGGGCGATCAATTACCACCAAAAGAAAGCTCTATTTGTGGGAAAAAAAGGACATCAATTTTGTTTAGGAGCCACGTCGCACGACCGCGCAATTGTCAGTTAAAGCGACGCAGTGCCGAATCGCAAAAAGGGGCCTGGTCCTTTGGCTGCAAATTGGTCCGGGGCTGAAGTGGTTAAGCATACTTGAATGTCTATAGTCTGGCCATAGGTTCACTTTAAACTCAAGAGAGGAAAAACGAACAAAGTAGCCGCATCAGCTTTCTAATCGCACGCTCGCTGTGTAGTTCTCTTTATTAGTTAATATAATCCCTCATTCCGAAAGTCCTTTGCAGGCTTTATAGGCCACATGGTCTCCCAGCCCCCTCCCTCTGCTTGCACATCAATCACAGACTCCCCGCGTACTCCGTACATTATGAACTGCTGCACAGACACCTCCTGGATCCTGTGGGTTTATCTCACTTATTAAATCAAAGGAAACGTGTCCTTAGTTGCTGGGTGCCGCTCTGTCAGTGGTTTCTCATCTCTCAGTTCCTGCTGCCTGCAGCCTCTGCTGGAAATCCATGTATCTGCCACCTCTCCGGCTGGCTCGCCAATCTCTACCAACTCCATTTCCAGGGTGGAATAAAAAAAAAGTCAATGGTGCCAAGAAAGGTCTTCTTATATATAAAGAGAATGGGGCAAAGCTCTGGCAGAGGGTAGAGACACAGAGAGAAGGGATATCACAATAATACCCGGGCTGGGGACTGACAGAAATCTAAATTCAAGGGGACGCAGACAGGGCTGGTGCAAGGATTTTTGACACCCTAGGCAAAACCTCACTGCGCTCCAGCCCTGACTCCACCCCCTTTTGCCCTGCCCATGTATACCCCGCCTTTTAATGAAGCTCCCATCAAATTCAGCCTCATCACAGTCCATCAATGCAGTCTTCCAGCGCTCATCAATGCAGCCTCACCAGCGCCCATCAAATGCAGCCTACCAGCGCCCATCAATGCAGCCTCACCAGCGCCCATCAAATGCAGCCTCACCAGCGCCCATCAATGCAGCCTCACCAGCGCCCATCAATGCAGCCTCACCAGCGCCCATCAATGCAGCCTCACCAGCGCCCATCAAATGTAGCTGACCAGCGCCCACCAATGCAGCCTCACCAGCGCCCATCAAATGCAGCCTCACCAGCGCCCATCAAATGCAGCCTCACCAGCGCCCATCAAATGCAGCTTACCAGCGCCCATCAAATGCAGCCTCACCAGCGCCCATCAAATGCAGCCTCACCAGCGCCCATCAAATGCAGCTTACCAGCGCCCATCAAATGCAGCTTACCAGCGCCCATCAAATGCAGCCTCACCAGCGCCCATCAAATGCAGCCTCACCAGCGCCCATCAAATGCAGCCTCACCAGCGCCCATCAAATGCAGCCTCACCAGCGCCCATCAAATGCAGCCTCACCAGCGCCCATCAATGCAGCCTACCAGTGCCCATCAATTAATGTTGCTTGCTTCTATTCAATTGGGAGTCAGGACACAGTCCTCTGCCACCGCTGTGCCTCTGACACTATGTGCGAATGGAGCGGCGGCTGCCTGCTGATGCTTGCTGCAGAGAGAAGAGAGTAGGCACACCAGTGGCAGGGCACCCTAGGCAGCAGTGCGCCCTAGGTGGCTGCCTAGTTTGCCTAGTGGTAGCACCGGCCCTGGACGCAGATGATCAGTCCGGAAGAAGGCGAGTGAGAAAAGCACCACGGGCCATGATGTCATAGTGTAGAGGGGGCAGAAGACACCATGTTATTGACAGTGACAGGATAACATTTAACGCTTTATGGCTTATTCACAATAGCTCTGATTTTACATACATTAAAGCTCTCACCGCTTAAAGTGATTGTAAACCCTTATGCCGCGTACACACGGTCGGAATTTCCGATGGAAACAGTCCGATGGGAGCTTTGCATCGGATTTTTTCCGACCGTGTGTATGCCCATCGGTCTTTTTCTGTCCGAATTTCCGACGGACTTTGGATTAAGAACCTGTTCTCAATTTTTCCGACGGAAAACCTTTCTATCGGATTTTTCGATCGTGTGTATGCAATTCCGACACGCAAAATTCCGACGCATGCTCGGAAACAATTCTACGCATGCTCGGAAGCATTAAACTTCCCTTTTATAGTGATGTCGAACGTGTTTTATGCCGCTGTGTTACTGACCGTCGGAATTTGGTGTGATCGTGTGTAGGCAAGACAGTTTGAGCGAAATTCCGTCGGAATTCCGAGGGGAAAACCATCAGAGCTTTTTTCGACGAGAATTCCGACCGTGTTTACGCGGCATTACACACCACTTTTCCCTACACGTGATCCTATAATCCTAAATAATTACCTGTAGGAACTGAAAATATCTCCTAAACCATATACGCTTGCGCCAACCTCATCGGCACATGCGCACTGAAAAAAGGGCACGATTGTGTCGTTTATAAAGGGCCCGTGGACCGTCTGTGCCTGCGCGCATGCCCGTACATCACCGCATTCTCGACGTTCGGAATTTCCGACCAACTTTGTGTGACCGTGTGAATGCAAGACAAGTTTGAGCCAACATCCGTCGGAAGAAAAAACATGGGATTTTGTTGTTGGAATGTGCGATCGTGTGTGCGGGACATTACTCTGGACATTTGGTTTTTTTTCGCAAATAAATGAGATAAAATGCGCAATATTTAAAATTTCTCTCAGGGTTTTATTTCTGTTTTTTACTTCTTTCGGTCGATTTTCCTTCATTTCTCACTCATGTGGCACCAGCAGAAGAAAAGTGATGGGTTTATTACACATATTTATATATCGCCCACAATTTACGCAGTTCCCTCCACCTATTCTAAATCCTCATTAGTTACTGTCCCCAGGGAGCTTACACTCTAAGCTCCCTACCTCCATACACATTTTTTTTCTTTTTACGGAGGTCTGCGCTGTGCTGCCTAGCCAATCCCTAGTGAACAAAAAAGGTACACCGTGAAATTACAGAACACAAAAATGTGCAGAGAGGAAGACCCTCAATCCCTGCTCCGGTTTTATAACAGAAGGTAGAAAATATAGTTTCTTTTTCAAAATTGTCAGTCTTTTTTAGTTATATAATAAAAAAAAAAACAGCGGTGAATAAATACCACCATGTGTAAAAAATTATATACCGTATATACTCGAGTATAAGCCGACCCGAATATAAGCCGAGGCACCTAATTTTACCACAAAAAAATGGGAAAACGTATTGACTCGAGTATAAGCCTAGGGTGAGAAATGCACAGCTACTTTAAGTGGAACAATGCCCATTTGCAGCCTCACTGTGCCCATTTGCAACCTCACTGTGCCCATTTGCAGCCTCACTGTGCCCATTTGCAGCCATAGGTCCCCCGAACTTCAAACTTGGTAGTTAAAGCGGTTCTGCACCCAACCATAGGACTATGTCTCTATGGCTTCCCTAGCATTCAAGATGACAGAATTGATGGTTCAATTCTGCATCTTTTACACTTACCTTTACTGATGGCTTCATCTGTATTCTTCTCCCTGCGGCGGTGGGCGGGCTCTCATCTGTGATCGTCGTCACTTCCGTCCAGTTCGCTGTGTCTCCTGGGATTTTGCGGGGGTTCCGACGCAAAATCTCGCGTGATTTGCATGGCGTGACTTCATTACGCCGGCCACGCCTACGACGCCGCCCGTTGTGATGGCAACCTGAACTGTTGTCGGCGCTACACTTTACCGTTACTGCGCATGCGCAAGACCGGCGCAATAACGGCGGTGCATGCTGGGCCATCTGAAGCACAGCAACCAGGAAGAAGGTGCCTGTGTGGTTTCACATGCCCACAAGCAAGATGGCAGCCAGCAGCATCCGTTTTTTAAAAGTTGTTTTGTGTAACAAAAACCGGCAGCAGTTAGCTTATAAAACGGAACAAGTGATGCATTTACATTTCCTAATCCTTCTCATTGTACAAAAAAAAAAAAACATTGCAGACATTGGCACCCCGCTTTAAGGGTTCCTAAATGTGCCCCCTAGCTGCAGACAAAATTTGGGGTCTCTGGACCCAAAGGGTCCCGAAATTACATTGCTGCAGATGGACATAGTTGACCGACTTTGGGGCCCGGTATCTCGGGACCACTTAGTGCTAGGAACCCCAAATTTGGGGTTCCTGGCACCAAGTGGCCCCGAGATATGGGGCCCCAAATTCGGGTCGGAAAATGTAATCCTCTGCTGCAGAAAAGTGCTTGACTCCAGTATAAGCTCAGGGGGGGGCCTTTTCAGCACAAAAAAATGTAAAAATACTCGAGTATATACGGTAAATGTAATTTGGGTACAGCGTTGCATTACTGCGTAATTACAAGTTAAAATAGCACAGTGCTGAATAGCAAAAATGGCCTGGTCATGAAGGGGGTAAAACCTTGCAGGGGCCAAGTGGTTAAAAATAAATTTAATGATGAGTTATTGATTACAGATGAATAATTATTATTTTTTTATTTGCCTGGAGTTCAGCTTTAACCGCTTCCCGACCGCCTCACGCAGATATACTGCGGCAGAATGGCACGGGCAGGCAAAATCACATACCTGTACGTGGCCCTTTAATTGCCTGCCCTTCGGTCGGGAGCTCCGTGACCCCGGCCGCGGGACCAGCGGACCCGATCGCCGCTGGTGTCCCGCGATCGGGTCACAGAGCTGAAGAACGGGGAGAGGTCTGTGTAAACAAACCTCTCCCCGCGCTTCCTACTCTGCCTGTCACTGATCGTCTGTTCCCGGTCATCGGGAAAGCCGATCAATGACGTCAGACTTCAGCCCGCCCCTAATGTAAAAAAAAACACACGTCACAGCCCATAACCCCCCCCCCCCCTAGTGGTTAACTCTTTCACTGCCAGTGTCATTTATACAGGAATCAGTGCATTTAAATAGCACTGATTTCTATATAAATGACAATGGTCACAAAATTGTGTCAAAAATGTCCGATGTGTCCGCCATAATGTCGCAGTCACAATAAAAATCGCTGATCGCCGCCATTACTAGTAAAAAAAAAAAAATATTAATAAAAATGCTATAAAACTATCCCCTATTTTGTAAACGCTATAACTTTTGCGCAAACCAAAAGTATTTATTTTAATTGCGATTTTTTTTACCAAAAATATGTAGAAGAATACGTATCGGCCTAAACTGAGGAAAAAAAATGTTTTTTTATATATTTTTTGGGGATATTTATTATAGCAAAAAGCAAAAAATATTGCATTGTTTTCAAAATTGTCGCTCTATTTTTGTTTATAGCGCAAAAAATAAAAACCGCAGGGGCGATCAAATACCACCAAAAGAAAGCTCTATTTCTGGGAAAAAAAGACGCCAATTTTGTTTGGGAGCCACGCCGCAAAAAGGGGCCTGGTCCTTTGGCTGCAAATTGGTCCGGGGCTGAAGTGGTTAAGAACACTGATGAAATGCAGGGGGCAGAGAAGACATCCACTTACCAGTAATACCTGTTCATCTCACACTGCACTGTGGAAGTGTATTTGCAAGGAAATGAGAGTGCGTGCATCCGGAGAACATGGTAACATGTGTCTGATAAGTGATCATCACCATCCGCCGCCATGTTACAGGCCTTCCCAACAAGCTGAGATCGCACATGCCGGAGTGTTATCTGGTGCTACATAAGAGAGCACTCTACAGAACCGTACAATAAACAGGTATCTAGGCCAAGGGGAAGCGAGGAGTGTCACTTAAAGAGAACCATCACTTAATCAGACCTTTTCAGCACCTATAAATAAAAAAAAACGGAATACTTACCTCTTCTGCTGCCAGCACCACTGAATGCTGCTGAGAAAAGGTCCTTCAAATTCGGCTGGGAAACTGACACTTCAAGGAGTGTTGATCTCTTGGGTCCTTTCAGAGCTAAATACCGATTCCTGATGACCTCCATGACTGTCACAGTCAGGGGTCAGGGGTCAGGCACGGAGACCAGTAGCTATAATAGTAGAGAGGCTTCAGTTTGATAAGTACACAAGCAGATGATGCGGGCACACCCAAGGTGTGGGGTCTAAGCATTAACCAGTGTTCACCAGAGCTCCCGATGGTAGAGATGGGTTTTGCTGCATGCTAGTACCAGGTTGCTGTCCTTGGGATTTCCCCACCAGGAGGTGAGCAAGCCGGGGGGCCAGGAGCAGATATAGCAGGAAGGGATCAAGCCTAAACTTAGTCAGTAAACAAGCCAAAGGTCAGTAACCAGTGGTTGAAGGCTGGGATCAAGCGGAAGTATAGTCAAGGAACAAGCCAAAAGTCGGTAACTAGTGGTGGTAAAGATATGGACACCAGCTGAAAGGACAAAGGCCAGATATTGGCTGGGGAGAGCACAATAATCTGGCAAACAGAAAGTGCAAAGGCATGGCTTATATACAGTGCCTTGAAAAAGTATTTATACCCCTTGACATTTCCCACATTTTCTCATGTTACAACCAAAAACGTAAATGTATTTTATTGGGATTTTATGTGATAGACCAACACAAAGTGGCACATAATTGTGAAGTGGAAGGAAAATGATACAAATAAAAAAGTGTGAAAAGTGTATGGCGCCCCCCGGAGTCAATACTTTGTAGAACCTCCTTTCTCTGCAATTACAGCTGCAAGTCTTTTTGGGGATGTCTCTACCAGCTTTGCACATCTAGAGAGGACATTTCTGCCCATTCTTCTTCTTTGTAAAATATCTCAAGCTCTGTCAGATTGGATGGAGAGCGTCTGTGATCAGCAATTTTCAAGTGTTGCTACAGATTCTCAATGTGATTTAGGTCTGGACTGTGACTGGGCCATTCTAACACATGAATATGCTTTGATCTAAACCATTCCATTGTAGCTCTGGCTGTATGTTTCGGGTTGTTCTGCTGGAAGTTGACCCTCCCCCCCCCAGTCTCAAGTCTTTTGCAGACTCTGACAGGTTTTCTTCTAATTATTAATAACAAGGCAAAGTTTGTTTTTTTTGGAATGTTTTGAGTTGGAGGTCTTGTATACAAAAAAAAAAAAAAAAAAAAAAAAGCACAATCCCCAAAGGTACAACTAATGGAAAAAAAATGAGGTCTCCCTGAATCTCATAGCAGAAGAGACATGGGGAAATAGGGGATTTTAGCGTGCCAAAAAAACAAGAAAAAAATGCTATCATATACAAAAGTAAGAAGGAATAAAAGCGACAATATTTATTAAACACCAATAAAATCTAAAAAGAAAAAAATGTCTAAAAGCATGTAGTACAAGCTAGCAGGCTGGTTATACATCCAACAAAGAATTTGAAGGAAGCAGAGTGTGATGGGATCAACATGTTTCGCCCAAGATAGGCTTCTTCGGGATCTATTTCGTGTGTATAGCTTTTATGGCCAAATTTTGAAGCGAGGACAAATGCTGGCAGAGGGAAAAATCCGGCGGGATGTATAAATCCAAATGGTAAAAACGGTCTTTGCAGAAAGAGGTCGTCATTCAGGGCTGGGCTCTTCCCTTCCTTCTCTGAGCTGGCCGATCAACTGTCAACTAATTGCCAGCTCCTATCTCTCCACAGGTACTCAGCTGTTGATGATTTCCTGCTCGTCAGTCCTGCCTACTTAAGCCGTCCAGTCCAGAGGATCTGGTCACCTTGGTCAACCTCCCAGAAATTATCTCCTGCAACATCCCTTCTGGCTCCAGATCCTGCTTGCTGTTCCACTACACTGATCACTGACTTCTGGCTTGGTTGACTATCCGTTCCGGTTGATGAACTTTGGCTATGTTGTGACTATGTTTGTTCTTTTTACTTTTATTATTAAACAAGTGTGATTTAACTGTACTTATGTCTCGGCCTGATTTCATGGTTTCTGACATAGTCCCATGTAGACAGTAATGGTTGGAGTACAAGGAAAGAACAAAGTCCCGCCCAGTAAACCAGACGCACCATAACACCTAGTGGGATAGGAGAGGGACCAAATAGCCCCATGTACCGTGAGCGCAGAGGGTGCTAGCAGCCTGGTCGGGTATGTAAAGTTTGCAGGGGCGTCCATCTTTACATAACCCGACCATCTTTCTTTACCTGCATTGCGTTGACCCGCATTTTACACGCGTTGACCTGCATTGCGTTGCGTTAAACGCAATTCAACGCAGTGTTGCATTGACCTGCAGTTTACAGTTATAGATGAACGCACTACTGTGAATTGGCCCTCAGGGTCAATGAATTGTATTATTTTGTCAGTTGCTCTCCTAAATATCTCTGTAGATCTGCAGTCCTCCTTTCGGAGTCCTCCAATTTATGGAGAGCGCCGCGATCCTTTCAGATTGGAAATGTCACAATGAAGAACGCTGTAAAAGGCAGAAGCAATTTTATTCCCCATAAAAGAGGTCATGTTTTTTTTTTTAAAAAAAGAAGAAGAAAGCACAAACAGGAAAGTATTTTTCTTGCCTTCTCGTTAAATAGCGCACTTAAAAATGTTAAGAGAAGCAGAAACATTTATTGAAAGTCAGACTGATAAATCTAACCAGCGCTGCGAGGAAAAGAGCGGAATATAATCAAGTCCCGAGATTCTTCCACATACTGGGGGGGGGGGGGGGGATAATAAGAGCGGGGGTGATTGAAATCTACTTGTGTGTAAAGTGCAGAAAGTGGCATTGAGGAAATCAGAACCCCCCCACCCCCCACCCCGCCCCCGCCAATATGGAGAGCCCAGCTTATCTCCGCCAGCAGATGGGAGGCAACGGAAACAGCAACTTTATAGACAATAACAATTCACACATGGATTCTATATGCAGAGAGCTGAGGAACCTAAAGAAGGACTCCGCTGAGCAACTCCACTGGCAATAAATCATCACCCCAATGTTTTCAGACTTTAAAGTGGAACTAAACTTTCTCAGTCAACGTGAACTGTTTTTAATCCTTATGCTGCCAGAATTAGTAAATATATAGGAAGGCTTTTTTGGGATTTTCTTTTACATTTTTTTCAGCTGCTTCCTGGTTTCTGGCCCAGTACAAAATTATGTCATACATGCCAGGAGGAGGGGCTTTCTCAGCTAAGAACACCCTCTTGTCTGCATATCTGAGGTAAGGGCAGATGGATTCCAGGCAGTAAATGCTACATGAATCATCTGCCCTTACTCAAGATGGCTGCAGCTAGAAATGCTGCAGGGGGTCTCCAAACTATGGCCCTCCAGTTGTTCAAGAACTACAATTCCCATCATGCCTAGTCATGTCTTTGAATGTCAGAGTTTTACAATGCCTCATGGGATGTGTAGTCCCATCCCGTGTGTAGTACGGCAGCTGGAGGGCCATAGTTTGGAGATCCCTGCGCTAGGGGGGTATTTTCTAAGTGTTTTCTCAACAGAATAAAGCATGAAGACATGGATAGGTGGAGACATGGATGGAGACATGGATAGGTGGAGACATGGATGGGTGGAGACATGGATGGACGGAGACGTGGATGGGTGGAGACATGGATGGGTTGATGACAAGGATGGGTGGAGACAAGGATGGGTGGAGACATGGATGGGTTGATGACAAGGATGGGTGGAGACATGGATGGGTTGATGACAAGGATGGGTGTAGACATGGATGGGTGGAGACATGGATGGGTGGAGACATGGATGGGTTGATGACAAGGATGGGTGGAGACATGGATGGGTTGATGACAAGGATGGGTGGAGACATGGATGGGTGGAGACATGGATGGGTGGAGACATGGATGGGTGGAGACATGGATGGGTTGATGACAAGGATGGGTGGAGACATGGATGGGTGGAGACATGGATGGATGGAGACATGGATGGGTGAAGACAAGGATGGGTGAAGACAAGGATGGGTGGAGACATGGATGGGTGGAGACATGGATGGGTGGAGACATGGATGGGTGGAGACATGGATGGGTGGAGACATGGATGGGTGGAGACATGGATGGGTGAAGACATGGATGGGTGGAGACATGGATGGGTTGATGACAAGCATGGGTGGAGACATGGATGGGTTGATGACAAGGATGGGTGGAGACATGGATGGGTGGAGACATGGATGGGTGGAGACATGGATGGGTTGATGACAAGGATGGGTGGAGACATGGATGGGTTGATGACAAGGATGGGTGGAGACATGGATGGGTGGAGACATGGATGGGTTGATGACAAGGATGGGTGGAGACATGGATGGGTGGAGACATGGATGGGTTGATGACAAGGATGGGTGGAGACATGGATGGGTGGAGACATGGATGGATGGAGACATGGATGGGTGAAGACAAGGATGGGTGAAGACAAGGATGGGTGGAGACATGGATGGGTGGAGACATGGATGGGTGGAGACACGGATGGGTGAAGACACGGATGGGTGGAGACATGGATGGGTGGAGACATGGATGGGTGGAGACATGGATGGGGGAAGACATGGATGGGGGAAGACAAGGATTGGTGAAAACAAGGATTGGTGAAGACAAGGATTGGTGAAGACAAGGATGGGTGGAGACATGGATGGGTGGAGACATGGATGGGTGAAGACATGGATGGGTGGAGACATGGATGGGTTGATGACATGGATGGGTGGAGACATGGATGGGTTGATGACAAGGATGGGTGGAGACATGGATGGGTGGAGACATGGATGGGTGAAGACAAGGATGGGTGGAGACAAGGATGGGTGGAGACATGGATGGGTGGAGACATGGATGGGTGGAGGCATGGATGGGTGGAGGCATGGATGGGTGGAGGCATGGATGGTTGGAGACATGGATGGGTGGAGACATGGATGGGTGGAGACATGGATGGGTGGAGACATGGATGGGTGGAGACACGGATGGGTGGAGACATGGATGGGTTGATGACAAGGATGGGTGGAGACATGGATAGATGGGGGAGTTTGCATTAAATAGTAAAAATGAATTAACCACACCTCCTTCTTTTCTATTCTTGTCTCGACTGTTTCTCCTCCTCTTTCCTGGCCTAGTTCTACATCTCCATTCTCTCCCGTTTCTTTCCTACTTGTCTCTTACTTTGTCTTTTCCCACTCCACCCTCCTCCAACCTGTCCCTCCCTATTCCACCCCCCACCTTTTTTTTCCCCCTTCTCCTATTGGCCAAGGCATGGCAATCCCACCCGCTCTGTGCCCCCCGAGCCCACCCTTTTTTGAAGCCAATTAGAGCCTCAGGCTCTAATCACATGCTTCTAAAATAATAAATCCATAGAAATCCATGCGTCTGGCGCCTTGCATGTAGATTAGGGGGCCGGGCGCATGGATTTGGGGGGTGGGGGTGGCGCACGTGCGCCCCGTACAGGGCTGCCACTGATCAAGAAAAAGAACAAAATCCCGGAGGATAGTACATATTTTATAGTACCTTGCTGCCAACAGCGCTGGGCACAGTGAAGACATACTCCAGCAGGAAGACGATGGTGAATCTGGGGTCACTGACCATCTCAGGCAGACGCATGCGGCTCCTCAATACCAGCGCGGCAGAACTGCGGGAAGACAAAGCTTGTGTTACGTCTCCTTCACATCCCCCACACGGCTCATCCTCACCTCCTATCAATGCTCAGTCAGGGTTAAAGCCTTTACCTATCATGGAGAAGACACCTCTCTGCCCAAGACTCATGTCACATGACGTGTGAAAAATCAATGGGAGGCGTCTTAACTGGACCAACACAAGTCGGTCCGACTTTGAAAATGCTCCCTGTACTACTTTGATCCGACTTCAGCCCATCGAACGTCACTGAAGTCGGATCAAAGTCAGATCACCGTCTTAACTGATCCGACTTTGGCATGCGACTTGTGCTCTGAAGATCTTGAAGGGGAACCCCAACACCAAATAGAAAAAGAAAAAAGGCATGGGTTCCCCCTTCCAAGACCATTACAGGCCTTTCGGTCTGGTATGGATTTTAAGGGGTACTCCCGCGCCCCAAAAAATGGCATGGGGCCCCCCCAAAATTCATACCAACCCCTTAACCACTTTAAGACCAGCCTCGTTTTGGATTTTAGGTGTTTACATGTTTAAAACAGGTTTTTTTGCTAGAAAAAAAACTTAGAACCCCCAAACATTATATATTCTTTTTTTTCCTAACACCCTAGAGAATAAAATGGCGGTCGTTGCAATACTTTTTTTCACACCGTATTTGCGCAGCGGTCTTACAAGCGCACTTTTTTTGGAAAAAATAAAATAAAAAAATAAGACAACAGTAAAATTAGCCCAATTTTTTATATATTGTGAAAGATGATGTTACGCCGAGTAAATTGATACCCAACATGTCACGCTTCAAAATTGCGGCCCGCTCGTGGAATGGCATCAGACTTTTACCCTCAAAAATCTCCATAGACGACGTTTAATAAATTCTACAGGTTGCATATTTTGCGTTACAGAGGAGGTCAATGGCTATGATTATTGCTCTCGCTCTACCGATCGTGGCGATACCTCACATGTGTGGTTTGACCACCGTTTTCATATGCGGGCGCTACTCACGTATGCGTTCGCTTCTGCGCGTGAGCTCGTCGGGGCGCTTTAAAAAAATTTTTTCTTATTTATTTTTCTTGATTTAATTTTTTTTTACACTGTTTTTAAAAAAAAAAAATTGTATTATTCCTATTACAAGGAATGTAAACATCCCTTGTAATAGAAAAAAAGCATGACAGGACCTCTTAAATATGAGATCTGGGGGTCAAAAATTCCTCAGATCTCTCAGAACAAAATATAACAAAAGGATCCGGAACACACAAAGTTGGGAGGGAACACCCAAAATTCCCAGATGGACAAAGTCAAAGTTGTTGTGAAATGTTAAAGACATATAAAAGCCAAGAGCAAAAGTCATAATAACAAATACAACAGAGGGCGCATCCTAAGTGCAGCATTAAAACATTTATTGTATGAAAATAACAATATGGGCACTTGTGGAGGCAAGTAGAGCCTCCAGAGAACCCTGCAGCAAAGGCATTCAGTGCAGGGATTGTGCAGCACTGCCGCTGTCCGGGTCACCATAGGGAGCTCAGAGCACTTCCGGGTCGGGAGAAGAGAAACCCAATGGATGATGTCAGACGCCAAAGTATATCCTGGGAACGTGGCTACGCATTTCAAGGCATCCCTGCCTCTTTGTCAAACCTTTACTGGATGCCTCTGCTACAGGGTTCCCAGGAGGTCCCCATTTCTTATGCTCTGAAGACCTCCACAAACTTCTGGAGTTCGGCTTTAATGGATTGGAACCTCTAAAGGAACAAGTTTAGCCTTTTACAGTTCTATTCAATGGACTTTTCCCACAGAGCCGGTGCCATGCGTCCTGCCTAAGTATGTAGAGGGGACTTTCTACCATTTCACTCCTGAAATTCTGATATTTTCCACGTGCTCATCATAGGATTCATTTTCACCAGGCAATATATCAGGATTCTGAGATATCTCATCGCTCAGGCGAAGATCTCCGAGAGATCAGACATACCTTAGTGTCTGACTGCTGGCCGGTCTCTTCCTCAGGCTGGCGAGGGAATGCGCCTTCGTGGCTCTGCTCTCCGGTGTTACCACCACAACCTGAGGCGGCTGCACAAAACACCAACCATTGTGAACGCCAATGTGTAGTCTCCGCTCCTGGATCGAAACAGAAGTCCCACCGGCAACGGGGAGTCCCTGGAGAGTAGGAGACATAACAAGAGACAGAGGAACATGGAGGACATAAGAGTGTGAGAGAAAGAGAGAGAGCGATAAAAAGGATGGGAGAGAGAGAGAGACATGGAGGGAGAGAGAGAAAGAGAGAGAGGATGAGAAAGGCAGGAAGGAGAAAGTGAGGAAGACATGGAGGAAGAGAGAGAGAAACATAGAAGGCGAGAGAGAGAGAGAGACATTTAGGAAGTGAGGGAGAGACATGGAGAAAGAGAGAGCAAGAAACATGGAAGAATTAAGAGTGATGGGGGAAGAGAGAGACATGAAAAAAAGAGAGAGAAACATGAAAGGAAGAGAGAGAGGCATGGAGGAAGAGAGAGAGAGGCATGGAGGAAGAGAGAGAGAGGCATGGAGGAAGAGAGAGAGACATAGCAGAGGAGAGAGGGACGTGAAAGAAGCGAGAGGGACACAGAGGACATAAGAGTATGAGAAAGAGACATGGAGGAAGAGTGAGCGAGAAAGAGTGAGAGAGGGATAAAAAGGATGGGAGAGAGAGAGAGAGAGACATGGAGGGAGAGAGAGAAAGAGAGAGGATGAGAAAGGCAGGAAGGAGAAAGTGAGGGAGACATGGAGGAAAAGAGAGAAACATAGAAGAAGAGAGAGAGACATTTAGGAAGTGAGGGAGAGACATGGAGGAAGAGAGAGCGAGAAACATGAAAGAAGAAAGAGAGCCATGGAGAAAAAGAGAGAGACATGGCAGAAGAGAGAGACATGACAGAAGTGAGAGGGACACGGAGGAAGCGAGAGAGACACAGAGGAAGCAAGAGAGACATGGAGGAAGAGAGAGAGCACCATGGAGGAAGAGAGAGAGCCATAGAGGAAGAGAGAGAGACGTGGCAGTGGAGAAAGAGACATGCAAGAAGTGAGAGGGATGCGGAGGAAGCAAGAGAGACAAGGAGGAAGATAGAAAGAGAGAGAGACATGGAGGAAGATAGAAAGAGAGAGAGACATGGAGGAAGAGAGAGAGAGAGACATGGAGGAAGAGAGAGAGAGAGACAAGGAGGAAGAGAGAGAGAGAGAGATAGAGAGACATGGAGGAAGAGAGAGAGAGAGACAAGGAGGAAGAGAGAGAGAGAGAAGGAGGAGAGAGAGAGAGAGAGAATGGAGGAGAGAGAGAGAGAGAGAGATAGAGAGAGATGGAGGGAGAGGAGAGAGAGAGAGAGAGAGAGAGAGAGAGAGAGGAAGAGAGAGAGGAGAGAGAGAGAGAGATGAAGAGAGAGAGAGAGAGAGAGAGAGAGAGAGATGAGAGAAAGAGAGAGAGAGAGAGATGGAGGAAGAGAGAGATGGAGGAGAGAGAGAGAGAGAGATGGAGGAAGAGAGAGAGATGGGGGAAGAGGGAGAGAGAGAGACAGAGGAAGAGAGAGATGGAGGAAGAAGAGAGAGAGAGAGATGGGAAGAGGAGAGAGAGAGACAGACATGGAGAGAGAGAGACAGGAGGAAGAGAGAGAGAGACATGGAGGAAGAGAGAGAGATGGAGGAAGAGAAAGCGAGAGAGAGAGAGAGAGAGAGATGGAGAAAGAGAGAGAGAGAGAGACATGGAGGAAGAGAGAGACATGGGGGAAGAGAGAGACACAGACATGGAGGAAGAGAGAGAGAGAGAGACATGGAGGAAAAGAGAGAGAGACAGACATGGAGGAAGAGAGAGAGAGAGAGACATGGAGGAAGTGAAGGAGAGACATGGCAAAAGAGAGACAGACAGAGAGTGAGAAAGAGAGAGAGAAACATAGAAGAGAGAGAGAGACATGGAGGATGTGAGGGGGAGGCATGGAAAATGAGAGAGACAGAGAAAGTGAGAGGGACATGGAGGAAGAGAGAGAAACATAGGAGAGAGAGGCATGGAGGAAGAGAGAGAGAGGCATGGAGAGAGAGAGAGAGAGACATAGCAGAGGAGAGAGGGACGTGAAAGAAGCGAGAGGGACACAGAGGACATAAGAGTATGAGAAAGAGACATGGAGGAAGAGTGAGCGAGAAAGAGTGAGAGAGGGATAAAAAGGATGGGAGAGAGAGAGAGACATGGAGGGAGAGAGAGAGAGAGAGAGGATGAGAAAGGCAGGAAGGAGAAAGTGAGGGAGACATGGAGGAAAAGAGAGAGAGAGAGAGAGAGACATTTAGGAAGTGAGGGAGAGACATGGAGGAAGAGAGAGCGAGAAACATGAAAGAAGAAAGAGAGCCATGGAGAAAAAGAGAGAGACATGGCAGAAGAGAGAGACATGACAGAAGTGAGAGGGACACGGAGGAAGCGAGAGAGACACAGAGGAAGCAAGAGAGACATGGAGGAAGAGAGAGAGCACCATGGAGGAAGAGAGAGAGCCATAGAGGAAGAGAGAGAGACGTGGCAGTGGAGAAAGAGACATGCAAGAAGTGAGAGGGATGCGGAGGAAGCAAGAGAGACATGGAGGAAGATAGAAAGAGAGAGACAGAGAAGATAGAAAGAGAGAGAGACATGGGGAAGAGAGAGAGAGAGACATGGAGGAAGAGAGAGAGAGAGACAAGGAGGAAGAGAGAGAGAGAGATAGAGAGACATGGAGGGAGAGAGAGAGAGATAGAGAGACATGGAGAGAGAGAGAGAGAGAGAGAGAGAGAGATGGAGGAGATGGAGGAAGAGAGAGAGAGAGATGGAGGAAAGAGAGAGAGAGAGAGAGATGGAGGAAGAGAGAGAGAAAGATTGAGGAAGAGAGAGAGAGATGGAGGAAGAGAGAGAGAGATGGAGGAAGAGAGAGAGAGAGAGACATGGAGGAAGAAAGAGAGACATGGGGGAAGAGGGAGAGAGAGAGACATGAGAGAGAAGAGAGAGAGAGAGAGAGAGAGACAGACATGGAGGAAGAGAGAGAGAGACATGGAGGAAGAGAGAGAGAGACATGGAGGAAGAGAGAGAGATGGAGGAAGAGAAAGCGAGAGAGAGAGAGAGAGAGAGAGATGAGAGAGAGAGAGAGAGAGAGACATGGAGAAAGAGAGAAGGGGGAAGAGAGAGACACAGACATGGAGGAAGAGAGAGAGAGAGACATGGAGGAAAAGAGAGAGAGAGACATGGAGGAAGTGAAGGAGAGACATGGCAAAAGAGAGACAGACATGGCAGAAGAAAGAGACGTGAAATGGAGGAAGTGAGAGGGACATGAAGGAAGCGAGAGAAACATAGAAGAGAGAGAGAGACATGGAGGATGTGAGGGGGAGGCATGGAAAATGAGAGAGACAGAGAAAGTGAGAGGGACATGGAGGAAGAGAGAGAAACATAGGAGAGAGAGACATAGAGGAAGATAGAGGAAGAGAGAGAGAGAGAGAGAGATAGAGTAATGGGACATGGCAGAAGAGAGAGAGGTACATGGAAGAAGAAAGAGGCATGGATTAAGAGAGAGAGACATGGAAGACGTGAGACAGAGAGAGACAAAGAAAGTGAAAGGAGTATGGAGGAAGAGAGAAAAACATGAGAGAGAGAGAGAGAGAGAGAGAGAGAGAGAGAGAGAGAGAGAGAGAGAGAGAGAGAGAGAGAGAGAGAGAGAGAGAGAGAGATGGAGAAAGAGAGAGAGAGAAAGAGAGAGATGGAGTAATGGGACATGGCATAAGAGAGAGAAGACGTGAGCGAGAGAGACATGGAGGAAGTAGGAGAGAGAGACATGGATGGTGATAGAAAGGCATAGCGGAAGAAAGAGACAAGGAGGGAAAAAAAGAGAGTGTTAGACATGAAAGATGAAAAAAACACGAGGGAAGAATGAGAGGGGGAGAGACACATGGAGGAATAATGAGATGCAGAAGGAAAGGAAAAAATGGAAAGAGACAAAGAGAAAAGAAAGAGAGACGAAAGAGAGAAAAATATGAGAAAAATGAAAAATGAAGGGGGAAGAGGGAGAGAGAAATGTGTTACCCATCTGCCACACCACCATTGTGTAATATCTACAATACAGCAGCCAGGCAAGTAGCATTATCAGGTGAGGTCAGCAATGGTAACCACGAGTTTTCTAAACCTTTTCTTACCCAAATTTTTTATTTTGGACTTAAATAGCTTGCAAAAAAAACCACACACACACACAGCTCTGCCAAAAAGATGAGTCAGACAGAACACTGTCCCTGGATTGGTTTCCCTGTAAGATGTTATAGTACCGGCTTTGGATGAGATTGCGGCGCGGTGGAATTGTGAAAACGCGTCACGTAGACCATCAGTCTACATATGTTCATGTCTGATTTTAACATCAGATAAAGTTAAGCCTGGACAAAAATGCCATCTTTTTATTTATATAGTGAGCGCCGCCAGCGAGCAAACAAAAAAAGCACATAATCTATAGAAATGATTGCACGGGGCATGTATGCTTCAAGAATACAGAATTATTGATTTTCTGATATGTTCATAACAGAGGTCCCTGGTGGACATCCAATCAATGACCCAGAACAAGGGGGTCCATCAGGGGAGACAGAGGGAGCCACATGGAGACCAGGCCCTCAGCACTGCAGAACCTTCCTTTCCACCACTTACCCTTTGGGGCCCATCTTATAGGGAATATGCCCCAGTGAGGGTGTTATGTGTTGAAAAAAATACTTATAGTGACAGATGGTTTGGTCTAGAGCCCTGGTGCCCAACCTGTGGCCCTTTGGCACTTTATGTGTGGCCCTCGGGGTCCCTGTAAACGCTCATCTGTATTTCCCTATTGCCCTGCTATATCTGTGATTTCTAGCAGTCTCATGTAATATGTTTTCAGTCTATGACTGTCTCCTGAAGTCTCCAACAACTCCTAGAGTATCTTCACAGCCTCTTGCAGCATGTCTGCAGTCTCTAACAATCTCCTGTATCATATCTGTAGTCTCTGATCATCTCCTGTATCATGTCTGCAGTCTCTGTCCATCTCCTGTATCATGTCTGCAGTCTCTGACCATCTCCTGTATCATGTCTGCAGTCTCTGTCCATCTCCTGTATCATGTCTGCAGTCTCTGTCCATCTCATGTATCATGTCTGCAGTCTCTGTCCATCTCCTGTATCATGTCTGCAGTCTCTGTCCATCTCCTGTATCATGTCTGCAATCTCTGACCATATCTTGTATCCTGTCAACAGTCTCTGACTATCTCTTGTATTACATCCATAATCTTTGATCATCATCTTTATTCTGTCTGCAGTCTCTGATCATCTCTTGTATCGTGTCTGCAGTCTCTGACCATATCTTGTATCATGTCAGCAGTCTCTAACATCTCCTGTATCATGTCCGCAGTCTCTGACCATCTCCTGTATCATGTCCCCAGTCTCTGATCATCTCTTCTATCATGTCTGCAGTCTCTAACCGTATCATGTCAGCAGTCTCTAACATCTCCTGTATCATGTCTGCAGTCTCTGGCCATCTCTTGTATCATGTCTGCAGTCTCCACCATCTCCTGTATCATGTCTGCAGTCTCTGACCATCTCTTGTATCATGTCTGCAGTCTCCACCATCTCCTGTATCATGTCTTCAGTCTCTGACCATCTCTTGTACCATGTCTGCAGTCTCTGACCATCTCTTGTACCATGTCTGCAGTCTCTGACCATCTCTTGTATCATGTCTGCAGTCTCCACCATCTCTTGTATCATGTCCGCAGTCTCTGACCATCTCTTGTACCATGTCTGCAGTCTCTGACCATCTCTTGTACCATGTCTGCAGTCTCAACCATCTCCTGTACCATGCTCAAAGTCTTTGACTATATCCTGTTTCTCTGCTGCCTCTGATATTGAATATTTGCAGAATTTTATGGGCAGTACTGTGGTGATTTTGGGGGTGACACTTGAGTCCCCTCATATCAATAAAATCTGACCATCACTTTACTGTGGTGGCCAATTGTGATTCAGATTATTAAAAAGGAAGGGTGGTAACAACTAATGGGTGATGGGATAAAATCAGGGAGGAGAACTCCTCCCATAATGACATAAACAGCTTCTCCATTTACCTTCGGTAAGCGATCGCTATTAACCAGGATAAGCAATTCTTCTTCAAACTTCTCCAGTGAAGGATACATCATTAGATAGAGTTTGTCTAGGTGACAAGTGACTGTTTTCTGGAGGTGCGGTTTCTTCAAGGAATCTCCTACAGAAGAATAAAAATATAAAAAAATCTCATATTAAAGTAGAACTTCTAATAACAGGTTCAATAGGAGCAGAATGGGGAAGAGGAGCGCTAATCGACTGAACACAGGCAGGCTGGGCCCGGCCGCTGACACCCAGCAGGTATCTGATAATCTGCAATAGCAACAATGAAGCAACAAGCAGCCGGCAATATAGAGGGAGTGTTTTGTTTTATTGTTATACATGTCATTTATTTTTTGGGTTATTTTTGCACCCAGGATTTGTGTGTCAGCATTGCAGGGATTGTTTATAGCGATTGACTTGTTGCTGCTTTTGGAGGGTTTAGTCTCCTTGCTGGCTGCCCCTCAAATCTTTTTAAGCATTTGCTACTCTCCTATTGGAATCATTTATTGTCATTTTTTTTTAAAGGTGAACAAACTCTTTAAACCGAATCTTCACTGCATCTGAACGCCACAAACCAAAAACTATTTTTGTTTTTTTAAATAAAACGGGTGTTTTATTGAACAAGTAAAACAATACAGCATAAACATAGTCACATAGAGGTACAATGCCACGACTGAGCATCAGGCAAATACAAGGCTACATAGAGCAGTGGAAGGTGTCAGTAGAGCAGAGGACGGTGTCAGTAGAGCAGTGGACGGTGTCAGTAGAGCAGAGGACGGTGTCAGTAGGGCAGTGGACGGTGTCAGTAGGGCAGTGGACGGTGTCAGTAGAGCAGTGGACGGTGTCAGTAGGGCAGAGGACGGTGTCAGTAGGGCAGTGGGCGGTGTCAGTAGGGCAGAGGACGGCGTCAGTAGAGCAGTGGACGGTGTCAGTAGAGCAGTGGACGGTGTCAGTAGGGCAGAGGGCGGTGTCAGTAGGGCAGTGGGCGGTGTCAGTAGGGCAGAGGACGGTGTCAGTAGAGCAGAGGACGGCGTCAGTAGAGCAGTGGACGGTGTCAGTAGGGCAGTGGGCGGTGTCAGTAGGGCAGTGGGCGGTGTCAGTAGGGCAGAGGACGGTGTCAGTAGAGCAGAGGACGGCGTCAGTAGAGCAGTGGACGGCGTCAGTACGGCAGAGGACGGCGTCAGTAGAGCAGAGGATGGTGTCAGTAGGGCAGAGGACGGTGTCACTAGAGCAGAGGACGGTGTCAGTAGAGCAGTGGACGGCGTCAGTAGAGCAGTGGACGGTGTCACTAGAGCAGAGGACGGTGTCAGTAGGGCAGAGGACGGCGTCAGTAGAGCAGTGGACGGTGTCAGTAGAGCAGTGGACGGTGTCAGTAGGGCAGAGGACGGTGTCAGTAGGGCAGTGGGCGGTGTCAGTAGGCCAGAGGACGGCGTCAGTAGAGCAGTGGACGGTGTCAGTAGGGCAGAGGGCGGTGTCAGTAGAGCAGTGGACGGTGTCAGTAGAGCAGTGGACGGTGTCAGTAGGGCAGAGGACGGCGTCAGTAGAGCAGTGGACGGTGTCAGTAGAGCAGTGGACGGTGTCAGTAGAGCAGTGGACGGTGTCAGTAGAGCAGAGGGCGGTGTCAGTAGGGCAGAGGACGGCGTCAGTAGAGCAGTGGACGGCGTCAGTAGAGCAGTGGACGGCGTCAGTAGGGCAGAGGACGGTGTCAGTAGGGCAGTGGGCGGTGTCAGTAGGGCAGTGGGCGGTGTCAGTAGGGCAGTGGGCGGTGTCAGTAGGGCAGAGGACGGTGTCAGTAGAGCAGAGGACGGCGTCAGTAGAGCAGTGGACGGCGTCAGTACGGCAGAGGACGGTGTCAGTAGGGCAGAGGACGGTGTCAGTAGGGCAGTGGACGGTGTCAGTAGGGCAGAGGACGGTGTCAGTAGAGCAGAGGACGGCGTCAGTAGGGCAGTGGACGGCGTCAGTAGGGCAGAGGACGGCGTCAGTAGAGCAGTGGACGGTGTCAGTAGGGCAGAGGACGGTGTCAGTAGAGCAGTGGACGGTGTCAGTAGGGCAGAGGACGGTGTCAGTAGGGCAGAGGACGGTGTCAGTAGAGCAGTGGACGGTGTCAGTAGGGCAGAGGACGGTGTCAGTAGGGCAGTGGACGGTGTCAGTAGGGCAGAGGACGGTGTCAGTAGAGCAGTGGACGGTGTCAGTAGGGCAGAGGACGGTGTCAGTAGGGCAGAGGACGGCGTCAGTAGAGCAGTGGACGGCGTCAGTAGGGCAGAGGACGGTGTCAGTAGGGCAGAGGACGGTGTCAGTAGAGCAGTGGACGGTGTCAGTAGGGCAGAGGACGGTGTCAGTAGGGCAGAGGACGGTGTCAGTAGAGCAGTGGACGGTGTCAGTAGACCAGTGGACGGTGTCAGTAGAGCAGTGAACAGGGTCAGTAGGGCAGAGGACGGTGTCAGTAGAGCAGTGGACGGTGTCAGTAGGGCAGTGGACGGTGTCAGTAGGGCAGAGGACGGTGTGTCAGTAGAGCAGAGGACGGTGTCAGTAGGGCAGAGGACGGTGTCAGTAGGGCAGAGGACGGTCTCAGTAGAGCAGAGGACGGTGTCAGTAGAGCAGTGGACGGTGTCAGTAGGGCAGTGGACGGTGTCAGTAGGGCAGAGGACCGTGTCAGTAGGGCAGTGGACGGTGTCAGTAGGGCAGAGGACGGCGTCAGTAGAGCAGAGGACGGTGTCAGTAGGGCAGAGGACGGTGTCAGTAGGGCAGAGGACGGTCTCAGTAGAGCAGAGGACGGTGTCAGTAGAGCAGTGGACGGTGTCAGTAGGGCAGTGGACGGTGTCAGTAGGGCAGAGGACCGTGTCAGTAGGGCAGTGGACGGTGTCAGTAGGGCAGAGGACGGCGTCAGTAGAGCAGAGGACCGTGTCAGTAGGGCAGTGGACGGTGTCAGTAGGGCAGAGGATGGTGTCAGTAGGGCCATGGATGGTGTCTTTTTTTTTCCAACTTAATTTTTTTTATTTATTTATTTATTTATTCTTTTACAATTTAGGAGCCCCGTTAGGGGGCTTTGGTGAAATATCAGGGGGAATCTGCATCACACAGGGTGATTAGTGTGTGCCCAGGGTGCGCCCGTTCTGACTGGGAAGCTGAGAGTGATCGTCTGTTCCTAGTGATTAGGAACAGCGATCTCTCTCCTCCTCCAGTCAGCCCCCTCCTCCCACAGTTAGAAACACCTACCAGGGAACATTTAACCCCTTGATCGCTCCCTAGTGTTTAACCCCTTCCCTGCCAGTGACATTTACACAGTAATCAGTGCATTTTTATAGCAGTGATCGCTGTATAAATGTCAATGGTCCCAAAAAAAGTGTCTGATCTGTCGGCCGCAATGTCGCAGTCCTGCTAAAAAAAAATAAAAAAAATCGCAGATCGCCGCCATTACTAGTAAAAATAGAAAAATTTAAAATAAAAATGCCATAAATCTATTCCCTATTTTGTAGATGGTATAACTTTTGTGCAAATCAATCAATATACGCTTATTGCGATTTTTTTTTTAACCAAAAATATGTAGAAGAATACGTATCGGCCTAAACTGATGACATTTTTTTTTATTTTGGATATTTATTATAGCAAAAAGTAAAAAATATTTTTTTTTTTTTTTTTCAAAATTGTCGCTCTTTTTTTTGTTAATAGCGCAAAAAAATTAAAACTGCAGAGGTGATCAAATACTACCAAAAGAAAGCTCTATTTGTGGGGGGAAAAAAAAAGACGTCAATTTTGTTTGAGTACAACGTCGTACGACCGCGCAATTGTCAGTTAAAGCGGTGCAGTGCCGTATCACAAAAAATGGCCCGGTCATTAAGGGGGGCAAATCCTTCCGGCCCTTAAAGGGGTGTTTCAGCTAAAAAAAAATTTTTTAAAAGTCAGCAGCTAAAAAAAAAAAAGTAGCTGCTGACTTTTAATAAGTGCACTTACCCTCCCAGGGCGCTCGCGATGTCGGTCGTGGAGGCCGAGATGTCCCTCGGCGCTCCGGTCCCAGCGCCGCCATCCTCCGTATGGGAAAATTTAAAAAATTAAAAAAATATATTTTTTTTTACTTACCAGAAATGGCTGTTGCTAGGCAGATCGTCCTAATCTGCCTCTTCCGCGGAGCTGTTCTGTCTTCTGCTCCTAGCGCCGTCTTCTAGTGAATGGGGCGCGATGTGTTATGGGAACTGTGTGTCCCACAACACATCGCGTTCCCCATTCACAAAGCGCCGCGCGACGAATCGCGCATTGCACAGTGGGCCGCGCGACGACTCGCGCATGCGCAGTAGGAAACGGGCAGGCCTCGCAGTCTTCGCTGCCCGTTTCCTACTGCGCATGCGCGAGTCGTCGCGCGGCCCACTGTGCAATGCGCGATTCGTCGCGCGGCGCTTTGTGAATGGGGAACGCGATGTGTTGTGGGACACACAGTTCCCATAACACACCGCGCCCCATTCACTAGAAGACGGCGCTAGGAGCAGAAGACAGAACAGCTCCGCGGAACAGGAAGAGGCAGATTAGGACGATCTGCCTAGCAACAGCCATTTCTGGTAAGTAAAAAAAAAAAAATTTTTTTTTCATTTTTTAAATTTTTATTAACATTTTTATCAAGTTTTTTTTTTTTTTCAGGGTGGCCCTCCACTTTAAGTGGTTAAGCAAGAACACCTGTGCCTCTTCATTTACACAATATTTGTTTAGCCCGGAGTTTACCTTTAAGTCGAATGGCACTATAGAAATAAGTGGGTTGCCGTGTAATAGGAATTACTAACACTTAGAAACCACGACTCTGTGGCGGCAAGCATGCTAATCAAGTATTTGCTGTTCAGTTGGCTCATAAAAATTCTAATAAACCTGTCTATGTAAAGGAATTAATGAAGTTGTATTGTGAATGTGTCCGTGGAGGATTGGACGTGGATATACTGTACGGTGTTGGGGTTGTCTGTATATCTCAGCGGAGAAGAAAAGTGCTGAAATATGAAGGGTCTAAGCAGCTGTGCTCGGCTCCCGATTATTCATTTATATTCCCTCTCTACTTGTTTAACAATAGAAATGGCATAAATGGCTTGTGTTCCTCCAGTGCCGCCACGCACCGCGACTTCTTGGAGGGGTCTTGGAGTGCCGGGGAATTAGCAGACAAATTCAAGTGGAAATACAGAAGATTGCTCAGCTTCTCTGGAAACAGCCCCAAGGTCAGCGCCAGCTCTCCTTATTAATGCTGGAAGGGCGTTGGGTGTTATATGGGGCCACCTCCGGGCCCTTCCCAATCAGGAAAACCCAACAAGTTATAACAAACCTGGGTGCGGTCAATGAAGCAAACTTCAGCTTTGTTATAAAATAATAACCTGGCCAAGGGTTTCCTCCAGGGCCGTATTTAAGGCAGGGCAAAAGGGGCAGCTGCCCTGGGCCCTGTCGTCGTTGTGGGGCCCAAAGCAGCTGCCTCATACTTGCCAACTATCCTAGTTTAAGTATTTTGAGGTGTATTTTTTGCTATGTACATACTATGTGTTGGAAATATCTTATAAATGAACAACTTAGAGTAAAAAAAATGCGTTTTCATTTTTTTCCCACAAATTCCCAAAACTTCTGGAAAAAAAATGAACCATTCAAAAGATTCATTATGCCTCATAGATTATACGTTGGGGTGTTATCTTTCCAAAATGGGGTCACTTTGTGGGCGTTTCCATTGTCCTGGTGCTCCAGGGCCTTCAAAAATGTAATAGGTGGTTGAGAAATGAGAGGTGTCATTTATGCTTGTAGAACATGTGATGGCGCTCCCTGCATGTTGGGCCTCTCTAAGTGGCCAGGCTGTGTAAAAGTCCCACATATGTGGTATCGTAATACTCAGGAGGAGTAGCAGAATTTATTTTGGGGTGTCATTTGTGGTATACACATGCCATGTGTGAGAAATAACCTATTACAATGAACATTTTGTGAAAAAAAAAAAAAAAAAATTCTTCATTTTGCAAAGAATTGTGAGAAAAAAATGACAACATCAAAAAGCTCACCATGCCTCTTACTAAATACCTTGGAATGTCTACTTTCAAAAAAGGGGTCATTTGGGGGGTATTTGTACTTTCCTGGCTTGTTCGGGTCGCAAGAAATGAGATCGGCCACCAGTACATCAGGTGTGATCAATTTTTTATGATTCGCACCACAGCTTGTAGACTCTATAACTTTCACAAAGACCAAATAATATCCACTAACTTGGGTTATTTTTACCAAAGATATGTAGCAGTATAAATTGTGGCCAAAATTTATGAAGAAAAATTTATAATTTGCTAAATGTTATCACATAAACTAAGAAAAATTATTTTTTTTCAAAATTTTCCGTCTTTTTTCATTTATAGCGAAAAAATAAAAAACCCAGAGGTGATCAAATACCACCAAAAGAAAGCTCTATTTGTATAAAAAAAAAGGACAAAAAATGCATTTGGGTACAGTGTTGCATGACTGAGTAATTGTCATTCAAAGTGTGAGAGCACCGAAAGCTGAAAATTGGTCTGGGCAGGAAGGGTGTTTAAGTGCCCAGTAAGCAAGTGGTTAAATTCCCTTGTCCCTGAAGTTTTAGTCCTGTGATGTGTCCTGATATCTCAGTGTGAAGTGATGCTACTAATGCTGCCCAGCTCAGCCCTATTGTTGTATACAGATGACTCACCTGCAGACCCTGTGTTTACATGTAAACCCTGGGCAAACATTTTCTTGCCCCCCCCCCACATGCAATTTTGCTCTCCACCTGCTCTGAGACATACAATAAATATCAACTAGACTTAAAATCAGTTTACTGTATCAGATCAGGAAGTGATTGCGATTGGTTGCCGCATATAGGTTACAGCATATCATTACCGCTCACTGACTGGTTACTAGAGGTTACAGCACACATTACGGCTCACTGATTAGTTGCTAGAGGTTACAGCACATGATTTCTTCTTGTTGATTGGTTGCTAGAGATTACTGTACAGTAATACTGCTCACTGATTGGTTGCTAGAGGTTACAGCACATCATCTCTTCACTGCAGAGGGGCATGATATACATATGAATGCTGCCTTTATTTACATATGAATGCCACCGGCCTCAGCTATTTACATACGAATGATGCAGCCAGGGCCGTTTTTAAAGGCAGGGCAAAAGGGGCCCTTCCCAATCAGAAAAACCCAACAAGTTATAACAAACCTGGGTGTGGTCAATGGAGCAAACTTCAGCTTTGTTATAAAATAATAACCTGGCAAAGGGTTTCCTCCAGGGCCGTATTTAAGGCAGGGCAAAAGGGGCAGCTGCCCTGGGCCCCTGTCATTGTTGTGGGGCCCAAAGCAGCTGCCTCATACTTGCCAACTATCCTAGTTTAAATTCCCTTGTCCCTGAAGTTTTAGTCCTGTGCCGTGTCCCGATATCTTAGTATGAAGTGCTGCTACTAATGCTGCCCAGCTCAGCCCTATTGTTGTGTACAGATGACTCACCTGCAGACCCTGTGTTTACATGTAAATAACCGGCATTCATATGTAAATAGCTGAGGCCGGTGGCATTCATATGTAAATAAAGGTGGCATTCTTATACTTGCTACAATGATGTTACATTCTCAACAGGTTTCTCCAAGTATGCGGCTTCTTCAGGAGTTATTTGTTAAAATGCTACAGTAACTCTGAAGAAGTCGCATATCCGGCGAAACATGTTGAGAATGTAACATCATTGTAGCAAGTATAAGGTTACTTTAACAATTTTCTGGCAAACAAGATCACGATATGGTTATGTATTTTTAACCGTAATTTTTTAAATAAAAATTGTTGTTACTGAGTGTGTGTAATTATGGTATTCCAGCACCTTAAAAGTGCCGCACTACTTTTAGACTTATCACTAATTCATTGGGATTTGGTGCATAAAATAACTCATCTTCCACCTAAATCACACATTATAAATGAATGAATATGTTTAATTTGGAACTCTTTTGGAATCAGGATGATAGGATTCAGCAAAAAAGAAAAAGGACTTCAGTAAAACAAAGCAAACTTTCCTTTTACATCAGGATCCCCATCAGAACCCATCTTACATCATGTTCCCCGTCAGAGTGCCCCTTACATCAGAGTCCCCACCAGAGTGCCCCCTTACATCAGAGTCCTCACCAGAGTGTCCCCTTACATCAGAGTCCCCACCAGAGTGCCCCCTTACATTGGAGTCCCCGACAGAGTGTCCCCTTACATTGGAGTCCCCGACAGAGTGTCCCCTTACATCAGAGTCCCCACCAGAGTGTCCCCTTACATCAGAGTCCTCACCAGAGTGTCCCCTTACATTAGAGTCCTCACCAGAGTGCCCCCTTACATCAGAGTCCCCACCAGAGTCCCCCCTTACATCAGAGTCCCCACCAGAGTCCCCCCTTACATCAGAGTCCCCACCAGAGTGCCCCTTTACATCAGAGTCCCCACCAGAGTGCCCCTTTACATCAGAGCCCTCACTAGAGTGCCCCCTTACATCAGAGTCCCCACCAGAGTGCCCCCTTACATCAGAGTCCCCACCAGAGTGCCCCCTTACATCAGAGTCCCCACCAGAGTGCCCCTTTACATCAGAGCCCTCACTAGAGTGCCCCCTTACATCAGAGTCCCCACCAGAGTGCCCCCTTACATCAGAGTCCCCACCAGAGTGCCCCCTTACATCAGAGTCCCCACCAGAGTGCCCCCTTACATCAGAGCCCTCACCAGAGTGCCCCCTTACATCAGAGCCCTCACCAGAGTGCCCCCTTATATCGGAGTCCCCACCAGAGTGCCCCCTTACATCAGAGCCCTCACCAGAGTGCCCCCTTACATCGGAGTCCCCACCAGAGTGCCCCCTTACATCAGAGCCCTCACCAGAGAGCACCCTTACACCAGAGTCCCCACCAGAGTGCACTCTTACATCAGAGCCCCCACCAGAGTGCCCCCCTTCATCTGAGTCCCCATCAGAGCCCACCCTACTTCAAAGTCCCAATTACATCAGACTCCCTACATCAGAGTTCATCTAACATAAGGGTCCCCATCAGAGCCTCCCTTACACCAGGAACCCTATTAGAATGCCCCCTTGCTTCTGAATCCCTATAAGAATCTCCCTTACATCAGCATCCCCATGAGAGCCCCCTTACATCAGAGGCCCCCTTACATTGGGTCCCCATCAGAGCGTCCCTTACATAAGGGTCCCCATTACATCAGGCTACTTACTAGAGTGCCCCCTTTGATCAGGATACCATCAGAGCCTCTCTTACATCAGGGCCCCCATTACATCAAACTGCCCACAAGAGTGTCCCCTTACATCAAAGTCCCCATCAGAGCCTCCCTTACATCAGAGTCCCCTCTTACATCACGCTACCCACCAGAGTGTCCCCCTTACATCAGGGTACCCATCAGAGCCCTCTTACATCGAGGTCACCATCAGAGCCTGCCTTACATATAGGAACCACATTAGAATGCCCCCTTACATCAGAGTGCCCCCTTACATCAAGATCCTCAATCAGAGTTACACAAATGACCTTCAATGAAGGATGAGACTTCTCTGACCGCCAACATTAGAAGGTCCATGTTTACTAACCTCTAATATGAGGAAGTACTACACTGACCACTGTTATGAGGTCTATCATCACTGACCTCCAATATAGGAGGCACTTCTACTAATCACCAATGTAAGGAGGCACTTCACTGATCACCAATATTAGAAGGCCCATCTTCACTGACCACCAATGTAAAGATGTGCCAAAGCAACCACCAACGTTAGAAGGCCAATCTTTACTGACCTCCAGTGTAAGGTGGCCCTATACTGACCACGAATTTCAGAAGGCCCATCGTCACTAACCTCCAATGTTAGAAGGCCCATCCTTACTGACCCCAATGTAGAGCACCACTATACTGACCACCAACATTAGAAGGCCCATCTTTACTTTCCACCAATGTAAAGATGTGCCAAAACAACCACCAACGTTAGAAGGCCCAGCTTTACTGACCTCCAGTGTAAGGTGGCACTATACTGACCACGAATTTCAGAAGGCCCATCGTCACTAACCTCCAATGTTAGAAGGCCCATCCTTACTGACCCCCAATGTAGAGCACCACTACACTGACCACCAACATTAGAAGGCCCATCTTCACTGTCCACCAATGTAAAGATGTGCCAAAACAACCACCAACATTAGAAGGCCAATCTTTACTGACCTCCAGTGTAAGGTGGCACTATACTGACCACGAATTTCAGAAGGCCCATCGTCACTAACCTCAGATGTTAGAAGGCCCATCCTTACTGACCCCCAATGTAGAGCACCACTACACTGACCACCAACATTAGAAGGCCCATCTTTACTGACCTCCAGTGTAAGGTGGCACTATACTGACCACGAATTTCAGAAGGCCCATCGTCACTAACCTCAGATGTTAGAAGGCCCATCCTTACTGACCCCCAATGTAGAGCACCACTACACTGACCACCAACATTAGAAGGCCCATCTTCACTGTCCACCAATATAAAGATGTGCCAAAACAACCACCAACGTTAGAAGGCCCAGCTTTACTGACCTCCAGTGTAAGGTGGTACTATACTGACCACGAATTTCAGAAGGCCCATCGTCACTAACCTCCAATGTAAGAAGACACTACACTGACCACCAATGTTAGAAGGCCCATCCTTACTGACCCCAATGTAGAGCACCACTACCCTGACCACCAACATTAGAAGGCCCATCTTTACTGACCTCCAGTGTAAGGTGGCACTATACTGATCACGAATTTCAGAAGGCCCATCGTCACTAACCTCCAATGTTAAAAGGCCCATCCTTACTGACCCCCAATGTAGAGCACCACTACACTGACCACCAACATTAGAAGGCCCATCTTCACTGTCCACCAATGTAAAGATGTGCCAAAACAACCACCAACATTAGAAGGCCAATCTTTACTGACCTCCAGTGTAAGGTGGCACTATACTGACCACGAATTTCAGAAGGTCCATCGTCACTAACCTCCAATGTAAGAAGGCAGAACACTGACCACCAATGTTAGAAGGCCCATCCTTACTGCCCTCCAATGTAGAGCACCACTACACTGACCACCAACATTAGAAGGCCCATCTTTACTGCCCTCCAATGTAAGGAGGCACCACACTGACCGCTGTTTGGAGGCCCATCATCACTGACCTTCAATACGAAGGCCACTTCTCCAACTAACCCCCAATGAAAGGGAACACACTACAATTTTTCACTATTTGAGTTTCTTTTCTATTACTTTTGTGATGTACTTATTGATCATTTAAGGCGTGTGCACAGCACTTACCTTAGGGGGTTATGAAAGTAGAAGGTGTTAACAGAGAAGTAAGAAAGCAGTGGACCATTAGCAGAAAGTGAAAGTATTAATGGAGTATAAAGAGGAAGAAGGCAAGCTATGGAATTACAGAGTATAAAGAGGAAGAAGGCAAGCTATGGAATTACGGAAGGCCTTGAAAATGAGGATTAGAAGTATGAATTTAATCCTCGCCTCAGCAGGGAGTCAGTGCGGAGACTGGCAGAGGAGGCGTTAGGAAAGCGGTTGGCGGGCAAGATAATTCTGCCAGTTGCATTCATAAGCGACTAACGCTGCCAACGTTGTCAGTGGTAAGACATTTGGTGAAGACTTACCTCATCAGTCCGGGATGATTAGCGCATACATTAATATTGCAGAAGAGTCATTACCGAAGAAAATGTGGATAGATTTATTTCTTTATTTATTCATTGATTGATTGCGATTATATTTCATCTCACCTGTGTCGTCTCTTCCTTGCAGGACGCCAGGGATCTTCTCTGATCCGGATACAAGGGCGTTTGGAGGAAGTAAATGGAATACGTCTTGCAGCCCGTTGTGTCGCCGCACATTGTACTGAATGTGGCTTTTCTCAATCAACGTCATGTGTCTGTTCACTGCAAGAAAACCATTACAGGCGCTGAGAGCGCGAATCTAATCACCGCTATTTCACTTTGAAATGCACATCAAAGTGCACAGAATGCTTTTTGTTTTGTCTCGGTATTTATCATTCCAGAAATAACCTGGGAGCGGCGCCGGATGTTTCCGGCACATTATCCGTGTTTTCTTCCAGTTCTGCTCATCAAATCTGAACATCACCTTAAACGGTACCTGTATTCTTAGAAGTTATTGGGCTCCATTCACAAAGCAGTAGCTACCACTCTACGAAACGCTACTAAAATGCAGCATGAGCTATTTTATGACGTAATGCGGTATTTTAGTAGTGAAAGCTTGCGGTAATTTAACACCGGTGGTAGCCTGCATCCTGAACAACCATTAGAAAATAGCTGGTTGTTGAGAGGATGGCTGCCACATCCTTAACAACCAATGATGAGTCATCAGCTGTCAGCAGAGTTCCCTGCTGACAGCTGAATGTAGAGAAAAGAACTGCCAGTATTAAATCATGGACAAAAACGGCATGGAGTCCCCCCCCCCCCCCCCAAATCCATACCAGGCCCTTCAGATCTGGTATGGATTTTGAGGGGAACCCCCACAGAAATTTTTTTTTAAATGGTGTGGCGCCCCTCCCAAAATCCATACCAGATCCTTATCCAAGCATGCAACCCGGCAGACCAGGAAGGGGTGGGGGGGTGAGTGAGCCCTCCCCCTTCCTCAAATCATACCAGGCCACATGCCCTCAACATAGAGGGTGCTTTGGACCAGCCCCCCCCCCTCAAAGAACCTTGTCCCTATGTTGATAGGAGGGAGAGAGGGGGAGAGATGGAGGGGGGAGAGAGAGAGGGGGAGAGAGGATGGGGGAGGGGGAGAGAGGGGGGAGAGAGGAGGGAGGAAGAGAGAGGGAGGGAGAGGGAGATAGAGAGAGGGGGAGAGAAGGAGAGGGAGAGAGAGAGATCTGCGCAGGAGAAAGAGAGGAGGGAAAGAAATCTGGGGGGAGAGAGATAAAGTGAGAGAGAGGGGGAGAGGTAGGGTTGCCACCTTTTCTTCAAGCCAAACCCGAACACTTTAGAGGCGCAGGGCACGGCACCCCAACCGCGGTGCGGTTTTCCCGCGATTGTCACCAGACAAATCGCGGGAAAAATCACGTTAACAGAATTGTGGGATGCCTGTCACCCAAAAGAAGTTTTGCTTTGTGATTGGGGTGCCATTATCCCCATTCTCTCCTATTTCAAATCTTATTCCCCTACCAGCACAAATCCTCCTCCCTCCAATACCCCCATGGCAGCTGACAGGGGGTATCACGGGACCCCAGTACACAGGGGGGTCCAGACAGCAGAGGGTTTGGAGTGGGGGACAACTACAGAGGAGGGGGTGCAAATACAGAGGAGGGGGTAATTACAGAGCTAGGGGACAATTAGAGGGGGCAAATACAGAGGAGGGGTGCAAATACAGAGCTAGGGGGCAAATACAGAGGAGGGGGGTGCAAATACAGAGAAGGGGGGACAATTACAGAGAAGGGGAGACAATTACAGAGGAAGAGGATGCAAATACATAGGAGGGGGTGACAAATACAGAGGAGAGGGTGGCAAATACAGAGAAGGGGAACAATTACAGAGGAGGGGGTGCAAATACAGAGGAGGACAGAGGACGGGGTGACAAATACAGGAGGAGGGGGGGGACAAATACAGAGGAGGGGGATGCAAATACAGAGGAGGGGTGCCAATACAGAGGAGGGGGAGGCAAATACAGAGGAGGGGGTGGCAAATACAGAGGAGGGGGAGGCAAATACAGAGGAGGGGGAGGCAAATACAGAGGAGGGGTGCCAATACAGAGGAGGGGGAGGCAAATACAGAGGAGGGGGTGGCAAATACAGAGGAGGGGGAGGCAAATACAGAGGAGGGGGAGGCAAATACAGAGGAGGGGGAGGCAAATACAGAGGAGGGGGAGGCAAATTCAGAGGAGAGGGTGGCAAATACAGTGGAGGGGGCAAATACAGGAGGAGGGGGGGGGGCAAACACAGAGGGGGGGGAACACAGAGGAGTCAAAACATAAGGGAGAGAGAGGCGACAGGCAGCTGCTGGTGCAGAAGTTTTTAATAAAATAAATGCTTAAAAACAATCCACTCACTGTCCATGTCAGAGCTGTATATGTCAGTCTGTGAAGTCGGCTGTCCCATCCTCCCCTCCAATCAACGCTGCTGTTATCACTGGAGGAAACAGAGAGCCGCGGGAAACTCATGTGAACTGTCAGCCTCTGATGATGGAGGCGTGGTTAAGCCTCCTGAATGCTCTGATTGGTCACAGCATCCCAGGCTGACAGCTCACTGCAGTCTCCCCGCAGCTCTGTGTTATTGGCTTCCTCCTCAGAGTGATAACAGCAGCGTTGATTGGAGGGGAGGATGGGACAGCCGACTTCACAGACTGACATATACAGCTCTGACTTGGACAGTGAGTGGACTGTTTTTAAGCATTCATTTTATTAAAAACGTCCGCACCAGCAGCTGCCTGTCACCTCTCTCTCCCTTATGTTTTGATTGCTCCCCCTGCCCGCCGCTACAATCCCCCTGCTGTCCGGGTTCCCCTGTGTGCTAGGGCTTGTAAAAGGTGGCCCCATGGTACCCCCTGTGAGCTGGAAATGGTGTCCGGGTGTGAGGCAGAGGGAAACCCGGGCACAGCCTCCTAAACCCGTACTGTCCGGGTCAAAACCGGACAGGTGGCAACCCTAGGGAGAGGGAGGGGGAGAGAGGGAGAGAGAGCGGGATGGAGGGAGGGAGAGGGAGGATAGAGAGGGAGGGGAGAGAAAGAGAGAGAGGGGGAGAGAGGAATGGGGAGAGGGAGAGAGAGAGAGAGAGAGAGAGAGAGAGAGAGAGAGAGAGAGAGAGAGAGAGGGGGGGGAGAGGGGGAGAGAAGGAGAGGGAGGGAGAGAGATCTGCGCAGGAGAAAGGAAGGAGGGAAAGAAATCTGGGGGGGGGAGAGATAAAGTGAGAGAAAGGGGGGAGAGGGAGGGGGAGAGAGAGAGGGATGGAGGGAGGGAGAGGGAGGATAGAGAGGGAGGGAGGGGAGAGAGGAAGGGGGAGAGAGAAAGAGAGAGAGAGGGAGAGAGAGAGAGAGAGAGAGAGAGAGAGAGAGAGAGAGAGAGGGGAGAGAAGGAGAGAGAGATGGAGGAAAATAAAGGGGGAGAAGGAGGGAGGAGAGGGGGGAGAAGGAGGGGGGGAGAAGAAGGGAGGAGAGGGGGAGGGAAAAGGGGGAGAGAGCGAGAAAGCTGTGAGGGAGGGAGAGGGGGAGATGGGAGGGGAGAGAGGAAGAGGGAGAGAGAGAGAAGAAGAGGGAGGGAGGGAGGGAGGGGGAGAGAGAGAGAGAGAGAGAGAGAGAGAGAGAGAGAGAGAGAGAGAGAGAGAGAGAGAGAGAGAGATGGAGGAAAAGAGAGGGGGAGAAGGAGGAAGGAGAGGGGGGAGAAGGAGGGAGGGAAGGGGGGGAGAGAAAAGGGGGAGAGAGCGAGAAAGCTGTGAGGGAGGGAGAGGGGGGAGAGGGGAGGGGAGAGAGAGAAGAGAGAGAGAGAGAGAGAGAGAGAGAGAGAGAGAGAGAGAGAGAGAGAGAGAAAAGAAAGTGCAGAGAGGGATAGAGAAACAAAAGAAAGATGGACAGAAATAGGAGATAAAGAGGAGCAGTGTAGCACAGTCACTGTTCAGCACTAGTAAGTAATAAGAAGAGAGTTCTTACTCCAAGTACTGTATGGCTGCCCCCGTGTTCATACCAGGTACATATACAACTACAAACTATACACAAAAACAAAGGTATTTAAAAAAATGAACCCCCATGATTATGATTATTAGCATTAAACACATTGCAGTTACCTACATGTCTAAAGATACTGTAAAAAGGCTGTAGGTCCCCTTTAAGCTGATTTCATTATAACAGAAGCACCGCTCAGGCCCTCCAGCCATTTAAAAGCGTGCATGCGTGTCTCGAAACAACTTCGTCTAATTTGAAAGAGCCGTTGCCTTGCCCATATCTATTCCAAATTAAATAGTTGAGGAGAAAGCTAGCTGGAGCAGGTTTGTGAATTATATCCCCTCCTTGACAATTTATGCAGGTGCCGGGCGCCGCATGTTAATTAATGTGTGCCTGGCACAAACCTCAGCTAATTATTATACACAGAATAGAAAACGCTCGTTGTGGTTTGTGCCGGCCTCTTGAAAGGTGACCATTCGATGCTTTCCTCCTAAGAAAATCAGATCATCACAGATGTATCCTATGTGATCACATACCACATACGTTATATGTAGACAAGTACTTTATTTTAAAGTGGCCTTGTTTTTTTGTTTTTTATATGAATCGGCATATACAATTTTCTCTAGGATTCTGGGGTAGAAATCGAAAAGGTTGTTGTGAGCTGCACAGTGCACTGCAGTCATCCCATTAAGGCGATCCCATCAGGTACCACTGCATATGCATGGGATGGCATTGGATGGGTTTGGGAAGGGATGGGATGGAGTAAGGTAAGGTGGGGTGGGGTGGGGTGAGGGGAGGTGAGATGGGGTGGCGGGGTGGGATGGGGTGAGGTAGGGTGCCATTTCTGGCAGCTATGAGCTTCTATGAATGGAGGTGGGAGGTGGGGGCATAGTCAGCACTCTTGACAAGTGCCTATGGCAGGCGGTGGCGGAAAGGGGTTAAAGGAGGCAGCTCCATATTAGTAACAATAGGAGGAACTCTATAATAATGGCTTTTGGAATGAGATGTCCAGCTCCATAAAGACATGGTTGGTATGTAGGAACTTAAGTGTCCTTCAAAGAGCCCTGACCTCAACCCTACTGAACACCTTTGGAACACCAAGTGTGAGCCAGGTGTTCTCATCCTGCCTCGGTACCTGACCTCACAAAGGGGTAGAAATTGCCACAGACATTCCAGAATCTTGTGGAAAGCCTTCCCGAAGAAGTGTAGGAACTCAAAATTCCTGACCTAGGGTTTTTTCTTGGTTTGGTTTGGTTGGCGTGCTTCTTAAAATATAAGGAGCACGCCAACTGCAGACACTCCAGAATCTTGTGGAAAGCATTCCAGAAGGAGTGGAGGAACTCAAAAGTCCTGACCTAGGGTTTTCTTTTGGATTGGTTTGGTTTGGTTGGCATACTCCTTAAAATATAAGGAGCACGCCAACTGCAGACACTCCAGAATCTTGTGGAAAGCCTTCCCGAAGGAGTGGAGGAACTCAAAAGTCCTGACCTAGGGTTTTCTTTTGGATTGGTTTGGTTTGGTTGGCGTACTCCTTAAAATATAAGGAGCACGCCAACTGCAGACACTCCAGAATCTTGTGGAAAGCCTTCCCGAAGGAGTGGAGGAACTCAAAATTCCTGACCTAGGGTTTTTTTTTTGGTTTGGTTTGGTTGGGGTACTCCTTAAAATATAAGGAGCACGCCAACTGCAGACACTCCAGAATCTTGTGGAAAGCCTTTCCTGAAGGAGTGGAGGAACTCAAACGTCCTGACCTAGGTTTTTTTTCTTGGTTTGGTTGGCGTACTCCTTAAAATATAAGGAGCACGCCAACTGTAGACACTCCAGAATCTTGTGGAAAGCCTTCCCGAAGGAGTGGAGGAACTCAAACGTCCTGACCTAGGGTTTTTTTTTGGTTTGGTTTGGTTTGTGTGCGCCTTAAAATATAAGGAGCACGCCAACTGCAGACACTCCAGAATCTTGTGGAAAGCCTTCCCGAAGGAGTGGAGGAACTCAAACGTCCTGACCTAGGGTTTTTTTTTGGTTTGGTTTGGTTTGGTTTGTGTGCGCCTTAAAATGTAAGGAGCACGCCAACTGCAGACACTCCAGAATCTTGTGGAAAGCCTCCCCGAAGGAGTGGAGGAACTCAAAATTCCTGACCTAGGGGTTTTTTTTGGTTTGGTTTGGTTGGCGTACTCCTTAAAATATAAGGAGCACGTCAACTGCAGACACTCCAGAATCTTGTGGAAAGCCTTCCTGAAGAAGTGGAGGAACTCAAACGTCCTGACCTAGGGTTTTTTTTTGGTTTGGTTTGGTTGGCGTACTCCTTAAAATATAAGGCGCACGCCAACTGCAGACACTCCAGAATCTTGTGGAAAGCCTCCCCGAAGGAGTGGAGGAATTCAAAATTCCTGACCTAGGTTTTTTTTTTGGTTTGGTTTGGTTGGCGTACTCCTTAAAATATAAGGAGCACGTCAACTGCAGACACTCCAGAATCTTGTGGAAAGTCTTCCCAAAGGAGTGGAGGAACTCAAACGTCCTGACCTAGGGTTTTTTTTGGTTTGGTTTGGTTGGCGTGCTTCTTAAAATATAAGGAGCACGCCAACTGCAGACACTCTAGAATCTTGTGGAAAGCCTTCCCGAAGAAGTGGAGGAACTCAAACGTCCGACCTAGGGTTTTTTTTTGGTTTGGTTTGGTTGGCGCACTCCTTAAAATATAACCTCCTTGTCATCAGCACACAAGCCGCACTAACTGTACACTTGGAAGGAAGACGCAGCAAAACAAAAACCAATAACTCGGGCAGCCTTTCTGCGGAAGGAAATAATTATTTATGATTAGGCCCGGGGATGATGTATGCCCTCACGGGTGATAAGGTTGGCTGGAAGGAGAACCTGCAATTACATTTTATCAGTGTACATATAAAAGAAAATTAAGAACATTTATCTTTCATGCGTGTTTTCTCTTTCTCGCTGTTTCTGCAGCCTGATTTATGCATCGTGGTGCTTCATGTTTTTTAGGGAATGATCAAAGGAAAGAAAAAAAAATAGTGTATAACGTGTACAATGGCTGCTTATCGGGGAGGGGGGGGGGCAGAAAAGTGATAAGGAGCCCAGCGCAGTACACTGAATAATGAAACAAATGACCCCGTATGTAACGGTATCGCCCAATGAGGTGGGGGGGCTCACGGTAAAGTAAAGTTTAGGAACAATGAGGAGGTATTTATTGTGTATCCTTTCTAAAGCCGCCACAGCTTGAGTAGAGAAGCCTGTTCACTGCCAGCATGCTGCAGTGAAGGCCCCTTGTTCACTGTGTGTAAAGCAGTGGTCTCTCTGTAGAGATTCAACATGCCCCTACCATCAGACCCATAGTTTTGTAATTGGCTCATGCTCCCTGCTGATTGGAGAGCTTTAGCTCTGATTCAGCAGAGAGGGGCATGTCAGACCTCTCCAGAGAGAACACTGCTTCCCCACAGAGAACAAGGGGCCTTTTCTGCAACATACTGGCAGAGGACGGGTTTCTCTACTCAGACTGTGGCTGCTTTTGAAACCTCTGTGAAGATACACAATACCTCCTCTTCAGTGGCGCCGTATTTATCGGCGTATAACTCGCACCTTCAATTTAAGAGGGAAGTTTATTTTTCAAAATAAACCACTTTGAAGCAAAATAATGGTCAGTGTCCATCAATACAGCCTGATCTGTGCCTATCTGCAGCCTCGTTGCAGCCTGATCTGTGCCTATCTGCAGTCTCAATGCAGCCTGATCTGTGCCCATCTGCAGCCTCAATGCAGCCTGATCTGTGCCCATCTGCAGTCTCAATGCAGCCTGATCTGTGCCCATCTGTAGTCTCAATGCAGCCTGATCTGTGCCCTTCTGCAGCCTCAATGCAGCCTGATCTGTGCCCTTCTGCAGCCTCAATGCAGCCTGATCTGTGCCCATCTGCAGCCTCAATGCAGCCTGATCTGTGCCCTTCTGCAGCCTCAATGCAGCCTGATCTGTGCCCATCTGCAGCCTCAATGCAGCCTGATCTGTGCCCATCTGCGGCCTCAATGCAGCCTGATCTGTGCCCATCTGCAGCTTCACTGCAGCCTGATCTGTGCCCATCTGCAGCCTCAATGCAGCCTGATCTGTGCCCACCTGCAGCCTCAATGCAGCCTGATATGCGCTCATCTGCAGCCTGATCCGCGGCCATCTCCCATCAATGCAGCCTGATGCCCACCTGCAGCCTCACCATCTCTCATGCAGGAAATCACCGAGCCGTCATCTCCTGTTTCCTCGGCTCTCAGTTGGCAGTCACATACACAGTCCCGCCTCCGCCATCGGCATTGAACCAGCTCCTGTGATTGACAGAACACTGGTCCAATGCCAGTGGCGGAAGCGGGACTGTGTGTGTGACGTCAGAGCCGAGTGAGAGCCGATTATACAGGAAATGACGGCTCTGTGAATTCCGGCGGCGCTCGTTCACCTCCGAGGTACACTATGGGGGTATAACACGCACCAGTGATTTGCACCCTATTTTCAGGGGGGAAAGTGCGTGTAATGCCGCGTACACACGGACGGACTTTCCAGCAGGAAAAGTCTGATACTTTTTCTGCCGGCATTTCCGACGGACTTAGATGTAAAACACGTTCTAAATCTTTCCGTCGGAAATGCCGACGGAGCTTAGTCCGTCGGCAAGTCCGGCCGTGTGTACGTTATTATTACGTTATGGCATTATACGCCGATAAATACAGTGATTGGACTTTAAGAGCAAAAAGCTCAAGAAGAATTCAGACTAAACAAGGAAAAGGAGGAAGCAGCCAGGAAACGGGAAGAAGAGGAGAGACGGGTGATAGCAGAATGGAGAGAACAGGAGATGAAAGAGAGAGCAGAAGATCCAGAGGAAGTGAAGAAGAGAGAGATGAGGCCGTTCAGAAGATGCTGGATGAAGCAGAGAGTTGGTTAGAAAATGGTGGCACATGGCACAATCCAGCGGCACCAGAAGGTTATGGCACAGAAAAAGACAAATTGCCCGTTTTATCTCAAAACTGGATCCTGCAACCAAGTATTTTTTTAGGGCCTCTTCACACTTGTGTATTCCGTAACGCAGCGCAATCATTTTAAAAGGGTTAGGAGCACAGGTCCAGTGCTGCCTGGCGTCTTGCAACCAGTGACGTCATTTACTCTCAGACAGTGAGGCCTGCGCCTAGTGCAGTACTGCTGTCCTCACCCACCTCGGAACCTCCTCCTTCTCCGGCACCCAGCGGCAAGCAGCAGGGACTGGTGTGATCTTCACTCTGCAGATAGTGACTCCACCCCTTTCCTTCTACGCTCGCAGCTCATGCAGAGGGAGTGACAGCAGCACTGCATCTTGTGGTAGGCTATCGGTGGCGAGTGGCACACTGCATCTGGTGGCAGGCTATGGGTGGCAAGTGGCACACTGCATCTGGTGGCAGGCTATGGGTGGCAAGTGTCACACTACATCTGGTGGCAGGCTATGGGTGGCAAGTGGCACACTGCATCTGGTGGTAGGCTATGGGTGGCAAGTGTCACACTACATCTGGTGGCAGGCTATGGGTGGCAAGTGGCACACTGCATCTGGTGGCAGGCTATGGGTGGCAAGTGGCACACTACATCTGGTGGCAGGCTATGGGTGGCAAGTGGACACTGCATATGGTGGAAGGCTATGGGTGGCAAGTGGCACACTACATCTGGTGGCAAGCTATGGGTGGCAAGTGGCACACTGCATCTGGTGGTAGGCTATGGGTGGCAAGTGGACACTGCATCTGGTGGCAGGCTATGGGTGGCAAGCAGCACTGCATCTGATGGCAGGCGATGGGTGGTAAGTGACACATTCGCCTGACAAATCACCTGCCGCCAAACTCCCCATCAACCCCCGAGACTACATTGCCCCTAGATGTGAACCCCTTCCCATTCAGTGTCATTAGTACAGTGACAGTGTATAGTATTATCACTGATCACTGTATTAGTGTCACTGGTCATGTCAATGGCAGTTAGTCAGTCTCCCCCCCTAGCATCAGTTAGTGTGAGATTGCCCACCACACTATCACAGTTCCATTACAAGTCCCTGATCGTCACCATTGGTAGTATAAAATAATTCCAGTGTATATAAGTGTATATACCATGGTTTGTAGGCACTATGACTTTCACACAAACCCATTAATATCACTTTTTGGGATTTTTTTTGATCAAAGACATGTAGCAGAATACATTTTGGTAGGGTTGTCCTGATACCACTTTTTTTAGGACAGAGTACAAGTACTGATACTTTTTCAAGTACTGGTCGATACTGATTACCAATACTTTATTTTTTTTGAATGTCATGTGACAGTTTTCAAAGCACAATACAGACCAATGATTAGGAGGCTGTACTGATGGAGCACTGATAGGCTGCACTGAGGGGGCACTGAATGGCACTGGTAAGGAGGCACTAATATGCAACACTGATGGGAACTGATAAAATTAGGGGACATTGATGAGATGGCACTGAAGGGTACTGATGGGGGGCACTGATGAGGAGGCCCTAATATGCAGCACTGTTGGGCACTGATAGGATTAGGTGGCACTGATATGCAGAACTGATAGGATTAGGTGGCACTGATGGGCACCGATATGCAGCACTGATGAGCATTGATTAATGCTCATCATTGCTGCAAAATCAGTGCCACCCACCAGTGCTGCATAATCCGTACCACTGATAGGATTGGGTGGCACTGATGGGCACCGATATGCAGCACTGATAGGTGGCACTGATTTTGCAGCAATATTGAGCACTGATAGGTGGCACTGACTGGTGGCTGGCACTGATAGATGACACTGACTGATGGCTGGCACTGATAGATGACACTGACTGATGGGCACTTATTGATGTCTGCACCGACTGATGGGCACTGGTAGGTGGCACTGACTGATAGCTGGCACAGATAGGAGGCACTTATGGGCACTGATGGGCAGGCACTGAAATGCAGCAATAAATGACATGTGAGGAAAGGAAGGATTTATTTTGCAATGCTATGCTGCGATGCCCATCTTGATACACCCTGCACTCGGGTGCAGTACGCAGCAGCGGACATCTTGTTACACCCAGCCCGAACTATATGGGCTGGGTGTAACAAGATGTTGACTGTTGGCTTACTGCGGCTGAGTGCAAGGTTTACCAAGATGGGCGTCGGGATGTTCTACCACTGACTGTGACTGAATGCGAAGGCTCCGGTCACCGATCCTGATGGAAAATGCAGCTGCGCCCTGCACCCCTGCCCGCTTACCTAGTTCCACTGCTGTTGAGGGCTCTCCCTGCGCTCTGCCCTCTCCACCCACTGACTTCCGGTTGCACGCAGCATTTGTACGAGTATTCAAGCAAATGCTCGGTATCTGTACCGATACCGATACTAGTATCAACATCGGGACAGCCCTACATTTTGGCCAAAATTTATGAAGAAATTTGATTTATTAAATTTTTTTATTGGCTATGTTTTATAGCAGAAAGTAAAAAATATTGTTAGTTTTTTTTTAAAAATATCAGTCTTTTCTCATTTATATTACAAAAAAAAATAAAACCTGCAGAGGTGATGAAATACCACAAAATGAAAACTCTATTTGTGTGAAAAAAATGATACAAATTTTGTTTGGATACAGCGTTGCATGACCGCGCAATTGTCAGTTAACCGCTTCCCGACCGCCTCCTGTAGATATACGTCAACAGAATGGCACGGGCAGGCAAAAGCACATATATATACGTCCCCTTTAATTTGCCTGACCCGGTCGGGAGCTCTGTGACCACGGCCGCGGGACCAGCGGACCCGATCGCCGCCGGTATACCGCGGGTTACGGAGCTGAAGAACGGGGAAAGGTCTATGTAAACAAACCTCTCCCCGCGCTTCCTACACTGACTGTCAGTGATCGGCGGTTCCCTGTCATCGGGAACGCCGATCAATGACGTCAGACGTACAGCCACGCCCCCCCTACTGTAAAAAAAAACACAACACGTCACACTGACTCCTCCCCGCCCCTAGTGGTTAACCCCCTAACTACAACTGTCATTTACATAGGAATCAGTGCTATTTAAATAGCAGTGATTGCTGTATAAATGACAAATGTTCCAAAAATGTGTCAAAAAATGTCCGATGTGTCCGCCAAAATGTCGCAGTCACAATAAAAATCGCTGATCGCCGCCATTACTAATAAAAAAAAAAAATATTAATAAAAATGCTATAAAACTATCCCCTATTTTGTAAACGCTATAACTTTTGCGCAAACTAATCAATAATCGCTAATTGTGATTTTTTTTACCAAAAATATGTAGAAGAATACGTATCGGCCTAAACTGAGGAAAAAAAATGTTTTTTTATATATTTTTTGGGGATATTTATTATAGCAAAAAGTAAAAAATATTGCATTTTTTTCAAAATTGTCGCTCTATTTTTGTTTATAGCGCAAAAAATAAAAACCGCAGGGGCGATCAAATACCACCAAAAGAAAGCTCTATTTGTGGGGAAAAAAGGACGCCAATTTTGTTTTGGAGCCACGTCGCACGACCGCGCAATTGTTAGTTAAAGCGACGCAGTGCCGAATTGCAAAAAGGGGCCTGGTCCTTTGGCTGCCAATTGGTCCGGGGCTGAAGTGGTTAAAGTAGCGCAGTGCCGAATAGCAAGAAAATGACCTGGTCATGAAGGGGGTAAAATCTTCTGGAGCTGAAGTGGTTAATAATCGACGATAGAATCCCCTAAAAACAAGCCTATCGGTGTGTTTAAGCTAAAGGGAGGCACAATGTGGTATTAGACCAGAAAATGTGAGCACCAAATACACTGAACATCAGCTTTGATGGAAGAAAAAACAGAGATCAAACAAAACTTACATTCGTTTAAATCCTTAAAAGACGGATGTAGGAGCGATCGAGGAGATCCGTGATAAAGATTTAACCTAGGAGAGATGCAGAGAAAATACTAGTTATACTGTCCAGAGTATTATTATTACAGCCAGTGCATACAGTTTTCTTCTAGACGTTATGGGGCCAAAAGCTTAAAGCTAAAACTTCCTCAATATGAAAAAACTGCTTACGTGATGACGTCACATGTGTGACAGAGCACCAAAGAGAAGAGGTTTTGTGGCATCAGTTCCAATGAAGGAGGAGCCTACTTTGGAACTGGTGCATGGGTGGGTCCTCTGCACTTACCTTTTCTCTCTAATGCCATAGCCTGTGGGAGGGTCCTCGGCATCCTCTCTTGCAATGCAGTACGGATGGTCCTGCATTGTACGTGATGACGTCACATGTGTGACAGAGCACCAAAGATAAGAGGTTTTGTGGTATCAGTTCCAATGAAGGAGGAGCCTACTTTGGAACTTGTGCATGGGTGGGTCCTCATCACTTACCTTTTCTCTCTAATGCCATAGCCTGTGGGTGGGTCCTCAGCATCCTCACTTACAATGAAGGACTGATCTTTCCCCCTCCCTCTCTCTCTCACCCCCTCTCTCACTTCCCCCATTCACCCCTCTCTCTCTCATTCCTTCCTTTCTCTCACCCCCCTCTCTCTCTCTCTCAACCCTCCTCTCTCTCTCTCACTCCCCACTTTTACCCCTCTCTCTCTCTCATTCCCTCATTTCTCTCACCCCTCTCTCTCTCATTCCCTCCTTTCTCTCACCCCTCTCTCTCTCTCTCTCTCTCTCTCTCTCATTCCCTCCTTTCTCTCACCCCCCTTTCTCTCTCTCTCTCATTCCCTCCTTTCTCTCACCCCTCTCTCTCTCTCTCGCTCATTCCCTCCTTTCTCTCACCCCTCTCTCTCTCTCATCCCCTCCTTTCTCTCACCCCCTCTCTCTTTCTCTCTCTCTCTATCAACCCTCCTCTCTCTCATTCCCTCCTTTCTCTCACCCCTCTCTCATTCCCTCCTTTCTCTCACCCCTCTCTCTCTCTCTCTACCCCCTCTCTCTCTCTCTCTCATTCCCTCCTTTCTCTCACCCCCTCCTCTCTCTCTCTCTCTCTCTCTCAACCCTCCTCTCGCTCTCTCATTCCCTCCTTTCTCTCACCCCCCTCTCTCTCTCTCTCTCTCTCTCAACCCTCCTCTCGCTCTCTCATTCCCTCCTTTCTCTCACCCCCCTCTCTCTCAACCCTACTCTCTCACTCCCTCCTTTATCTCACACATCTCTATCTCATTCCCTCCTTCCTCTCCCCCCCCCCCCCCCCCCCCCCCCCCCCCCCCCCCACCATCTCTCCTCTTCTTACATTTCACTCCTTTTCCATCTCCCCCACCTCTATCACTTTCCTATTCCTATCTCTTCTCCTAGTGGGAAGGGGTGAGCGCTGTGGCAGACTAGTGAGTGGGGTGGGGGGGGGAGGACTATAGCAGGCCAGCGGGGGTTGAGGGGGGAGCACTGTGGCAAGCTGGCAGGGGGGGTGGGAGCACTGTGGCAGGCTTGTGGGGGGAGGGCTGGGGGTGTAGTGACACCATGTTTTACCGCACCAGGTGACACCAACCCTAGTGATGCCACTGGTCAGGGCTGCTCTGTGCAAAACAATTACACAGAGCAGGTGAGTATGACATTATTATGATTATAATTTTATTTTATTTTTTAATTTACAATGCATGCTTTAATATCACTTTAAGGGGTTTAAAACAACTTTAACCCTTTGAGTGCAGAGGAGCCCCGCTACAATTGAATGTTTTCCTTTCTCTGGAGTAATAACTTTCCACTTCTGAATACTCAGCAATGACAATATAAACGTAAAAAAGCAATTTCTGCTGTTTTCTCAGTTAGTCTCCAGCACTGATCGTGTCTCACAATCTGATGGAGGGGAAGACACATAAATTGTCATTTTTGAATTTTGGGGTCAATGATAAGGAATTAGCTCTGCCGGGAGAGAACGGCAGAGACAATCTTAGGCGGGGTATCATACGGTAAATAAATCTGCTTCTTTTACATTACTGGTATTATACACATGTCAAGACGTTATCCAAGATCTCCGGGGGCTCAAGGCAAATTCTCATTGACTGGCACATGATTAAAATTCTGCGAGTGCCATTGTGACCTCAAAACAAGCAGATTATCATTCATGCTCCACTAACTTAATATCTCTCTAACCAAATATTCTATTAGCTATCCATTTCATTATTCACATCAGTAGAACATTACAGACTGCGCTACAGACGTCTCTTCAGAGGGCTACGTCTCCGATAATGAAGGTTTTCTCAACGAGATGACTATATTGCTGCATTTATTAAGCCGTTTTTCTTGCCGAATTTCCCTCTTTGGAGGCAACATGCCCAACCATATAATCATATAGACAATATGCTATGACATCCATCTAAATGAGAGCGCCGTGTCCAAATGGCACCCTGAATAACGGCAGAAAATATGCTCAGATGTTGGCTTCAAAGTTCTTCTTTGTAAAACGCATACGGAAGGACATCAGCCACATGGCCGCTTTGCGGTTCCAGATTTTAGTTTTTATGTTATTAGACGGCTTAGTAAACACCTCTGCTTCTGCGCTGTAATCCAACGCTTCTTAAAAGCCTGCCCGAGGTCACAGATGTCTATTAGCCCAAAGTCTTAGGACCAAACCTCAAGACGTAGACCAGGGTTCCATAACCTAGGGTTCCTCCGCAGGTTGATAAGAGTTCCTTGAGCAATTTCTGCTTCTCAGATAAGTTCCCACTGACACCATTGATATTTGTAGCTTTCTGTAAGGGGGTAATACTTCCTAATGACCACAAGTGTAAAGAACATTCTTCCTCAACCAGGGTTCCATGGAATCCTAGAGTTCCTCCAGAGGTTGCCAGGGGTTTCCATGAGCAATGGGCAATTTCTGCTTCTCAGATAAGTTCCCACTGACACCATTGATATTTGTAGCTTTCTGTAAGGGGGTAATTCTTCCTAATGACCACAAGTGTAAAGAACATTCTTCCTCGATCAGGGTACTGTGGAATCCTAGAGTTCCTCAAGAGGTTGCTAGAGGTTTCCATGAGCAATGAGCAATTTCTGCTTCTCGGATAAGTTCCCACTGACACCATTGATATTTGTAGATTTCTGTAAGGGGGTAATTCTTCCTAATGACCACAAGTTTAAGGAGCATTCTTCCTCAACCAGGGTTCCATGGAATCCTAGAGTTCCTCCAGAGGTTGCCAGGGGTTTCCATGAGCAATGAGCAATTTCTGCTTCTCAGATAAGTTCCCACTGACACCATTCATCTTTTTAGCCATCTGTAAGGGAGGAATTCTTCCCAATGGCTACAAGTTTAAATAGCATTCTTCTTCAACCAGGGTTCCATGGAATCCTAGGGTTCCTCCAGAGGTTGCTAGGTTCCTTGAACAAATTCTGCCTCTCAGATACATTCCCACTGACACCATTGATCTTCTTTGCTATCTGGAGGGGGGGATTTCTTCCCAATGATCACAAGTGTAAGGAGCATTCTTACTGGACCACATTTCCATGAAATCCTAGGTTTCCTCTAGAGGTTCTTCAAAGCCTGCCCAAGGTCACAGATGTCTATTAGCCCAAAGTCTTAGGACCAAACCTCAAGACGTAGACCAGGGTTCCATAACCTAGGGTTCCTCCGCAGGTTGATAAGGTCGGATAAGTTCTCACTGACACCATTGATATTTGTAGCTTTCTGTAAGTGGGTAATTCTTCCTAATGACCACAAGTGTAAAGAACATTCTTCCTCAACCAGGGTACTGTGGAATCCTAGAGTTCCTCCAGAGGTTGCTAGAGGTTTCCATGAGCAATTTCTGCTTCTCAGATAAGTTCCCACTGACACCATTCATCTTTTTAGCCATCTGTAAGGGGGAAATTCTTCCCAATGGCCACAAGTTTAAAGTGGTTGTAAACCCTTACAGACCACTTTGACTTACAGGTAAGCCTAGATTAAGGCTTACCTGTAGGTCCAAGAAATATCTCCTAAACCTACACTATTTAGGAGATATTTGCAAAAAGACAGGCACCGCTGTCTAGATGGTATGCGCCATAGACATCGGCGCGCAGGCACACTGAGCACGCCGCTGCTAACGGTGATATGCCGCTAGTGGCGGCTCCCGTGCACATGCGCGGGAGTGATGCCATCGCGGCTCTGGCCAGTCACAGTGCCAAAGCCGCGATACCCGAAAAGAAGATGGACACTCCGTGGAAGAGGGGACAGCGGTGACATCGCTGGCTCTTGTGTCAGGTAAGTGGCACATAATGGGCTACTATGCGATGCATAGTAGCCATTATGCTTTACCTTTGCAGGGAAACAAAGAGGAAGTAAACCCATCAGGGTGTACTTCCTCTTTAAGGAGCATTCTTCCTTAACCAGGGTTCCATGGAATACTAGGGTTTCTCCAGAGGTTGCTAGGGGTTCCTTGAGCAATGGGCAATTTCTGCCTCTCAGATAAGTTCCCACAGACATTGTTGATCTTCTATAAGTGGGTAATTCTTTACAATGGCCACAAGTTCAAGGAGCAGTCTTCCTCAATCAGGGTTCCATGGAATCCTAGAGTTCCTCCAGAGGTTGCTAGGGGTTTCCATGAGCAATGAGCAATTTCTGCTTCTCAGATAAGTTCCCACTGACACCATTCATCTTTTTAGCCATCTGTAAGGGGGAAATTCTTCCCAATGGCCACAAGTTTAAGGAGCATTCTTCTTCAACCAGGGTTCCATGGAATCCTAGGGTTCCTCCAGAGGTTGCTAGGTTCCTTGAGCAATTTCTGCCTCTCAGATACATTCCCACTGATACCATTGATCTGCTTTGCTATCTGGAAGGGGGTAATTCTTCCCAATGACCACAAGTGTAAGGAGCAATCTTCCTCGACCATGGTTCCATGAAATCCTAGGTTTCCTCTAGAGGTTGCTAGGGATTCCTCGAGCAATGAGCAATTTCTGCCTCTCAGATAAGTTCCTATTGACACCATTCATCTTTTTGTCTATCTTTAATGTAGGGGGGATTCTTCCCAGTGACCACAAGTGTAAGCAGCATTCTTCCTCGACCAGGGTTCCTCCAGAGTTTGCTAGGGGTTCCTTGAGCAATTTCTGCCACCAAGGTAAGTTTCCACTGACACCACTGATCTCCTTCACTATCTGTAAGGGGGGAATTCTTCCCAATGACCACAGGTGTAATGAGCATTCCTCCCACTGACCACCACACTAATGTATCATGAGTTGTAGATATAGTTATTTTTAGCAGGGGTTCCCTGAGATTGGAAAGCTTTTTCAAGGGTTCCTCTGTGTTGAAAAGGTTGAGAAAGGCTTAAAGTGGGATTCCCCCCATTAAAGTGGAACTTCCGCTTTTCGGAAACCCTTCCCCCCTCCGGTGTCACATTTGCCACCTTTCAGGGGGGAGGGGGGTGCAGATACCTGTCTAAGACAGGTATCTGCACCCACTTCCCGGGCATAAACTCCCACGGGAGTTTACGTCACTTCCTGTCCCGGCGCGCTGTCTCCCGAGACACACGTGTCCCGGCAGACAGCGCAGAAGATTCTCATTGCGGCGCGCGACTCGCGCATGCGCAGTAGGGAACCGGGAAGTGAAGCCGCAAAGGCGACACTTCCTGATTCCCTCACCGAGAATGGCGCCGGCAACAGCAGAGAGCCGAGCAATTGATCGGCCTCTGCTGCCGACATCGCTGGAACTGGGAGACAGGTAAGTGTCCATTTATTAAAAGTCAGCAGCTGCAGTATTTGTAGCTGCTGGCCTTTAAAAAAATTTTTTGCAGGTACAATCCCTCTTTAAGTAGGCAATACCGGCTCTCCAAAGATGGCCTTGAATGTTTCTGAGTGTAATAGGTCAAAGAGAGCGCCAAATGAAAAAGTTCTAAAGGAGTCCAAAGTTTTTTATTGTTCAACTGGTTACAACAAGCAGGATAGACAGCAAACATGTTTCGGGGGCCACACAGTCACCTTTGATCAGGGCTAAGTGACTGACAGAATGTTAAATATGTTAAATAGGCTCAAAATACCCCCCCCCCCCCCACCACCACCACCAATAGACAGAGGATGTCAAAGAACAGTCAATGCTGGTGTTCACAGTAGAAGTGGCAAGGGCTGCCATTGCACCAAACCGCGAAGCGTGCGCAAAGCACTTACCCCGACTTGTTCAAGCCCCAACTTGTTAATGCACGACTTGTTAATGCACGACTTGTTCATGCCCCGACTTGTTAATGCCACGACTTGTTCATGCCCCGACTTGTTCATGCCCCGACTTGTTCATGCCCCGACTTGTTCATGCCCCGACTTGTTCAAGCCCCGACTTGTTCAAGCCCCGACTTGTTCAAGCCCCGACTTGTTCATGCCCCGACTTGTTCATGCCCCGACTTGTTCATGCCCGACTTGTTCATGCCCCGACTTGTCCATGCCCCGACTTGTCCATGCCCCCACTTGTTCATGCCCCGACTTGTTCAAGCCCCGACTTGTTCAAGCCCCAACTTGTTCATGCCCCAACTTGTTCATGCCCGACTTGTTCATGCCCCGACTTGTTCAAGCCCCGACTTGTTCAAGCCCCAACTTGTTCATGCCCCAACTTGTTCATGCCCCGACTTGTTCATGCCCCGACTTGTTCAAGCCCCGACTTAGTTGGGGTAGGTCAGCAAGACCTATTGACCTTTGACCTCTGGGGGAGGTCCCTCTTCCAATCCCTAAGTCCTAACCTTATTTTTCCAGTGGAAACCCTAACCCCCTAAACCCTAACCCTAAGTTCTAACCCTAATCCTAAATTCTAACCCTAACCCCAACTAACCTTTGATCTATGAACTTTAACCATAACTCTAAGTGTATCTCCACTTTATGACTCCCCCACCCTAAAACCCCTACCTTTCCCAGATCCCTTTTGCTCGCTCCGTAGAACCTTCTGCTCCACTTGTTGTAACCAGTTGAACAATAAAGACTTTGGACTGCTGAGAGCACCAAATGAAAAAGCCTTAGCAGTCCAAAGCTTTGAGAGTGTTCTCAGCACAGAAATCTCTGCCGCCCATGTGTATGTGCCACGTGTGGGTGATAATGCCCGCCCTCTGTGCCACCCCACATGCGTTACATGGGGTTTATGACAGAAGAATAATAATAGCATAGCTGTGTTTACCTTTTGCTTTGACTGGCTGCGTCTTCTTCTGGGTGGGTGAGAAGGAATCGGAGGAGCCCAAAGCCGCAGGAGAACTCCTGTCTGGTTCCATCCTTCTTCCTGGATACAGCGACCACTTCAGCCACAATGATATTATTGGGATCATTTGAGGGTGTGTGGAAGTAAATGGTCTGGAGACAAGGAGAGAAGACAGAATACAATGGTTTATAGACTGAGATGCAGACACAAAAAAGTTTGGAAAGCTCTGGCTTACTGCATATGTTATTTATGTGCAATTTAAAGGGGGGCTCTGACATGAAAGACTGCCTATTCTGAAAACATTGCAACGTTGTTACCATTAAAGGATTAAGGTGTTAGGAAAGGCTAACTATAGCTAAAAACATTCCCTCTTCCCTCCTACTTATCAGTTTTCCTGACACCAAGAGAACAAAGGTGACAGGGGAGGGAGCTCCAGCACACAGCCTGTGATTGACAGTCTCAGCTCTGTCCCTGTGTGCTGTGTGAAGAGGGATGGGTCTCTTCCCTTTAAACAGCTCTGGACTGAGACAAGTACACACTATAGAGGAAATTGCTTTGTTCATATTTCATGTCTGAGATTTACAACCACTTTAAAATCTGCATTGTTTGCTAGAAATTACTGTAAACCCTCCAAAATAATATATTTTCTGAAAACAGAGGACGTGGAGAATAAAACGGCGGTAGTTTCAATCTTTATGTTGCACAATATTTGCGTAGCTATTCATCAAATGCATATTTTCAGGAAAAATGTATTAACTACGTCCTTCAGAAGTAGGGGGATCGTGCTCGCGCAGCGGCGCGATCCCGAAGCGCTCGTGTCACCCGGACACGGCGCATCTCGGAACGGCAGGGGGGCTCTGTGATTGGCCCTCCTGATCACATGACGGCCGTGTCCAATCACAGCCGTCATGTGATGTAAGCAAACAGCCGGTTGCTAGGCAATCGGCTCTCCTCTCCTCACACGGAAGTCGTCGCTGAGGAGAGGAGAGCGGATCGCTGCAGCCGGCTGGTGATCAGTGAGTATTAGCTGTTTTTTTACAGCTTTTTACTCACTGATCACCAGTCTAGTGTAAACACACATGTCCCCAAATAATAAAAACACATGCCCCCCACATATGTCCCAGTAAAATAACATGTGCCAATGATTATCTGCACACATATGTCCGTGATCACCTGCACACATCTGTACATGATCATTTGCGTACATATGTCCGTGATCGCGCGAACCAATTATTATACACTAAACTGAATTTTTTTTACTAAAAACATGTAGCAGAATACATTTTGGCTTAAATTTATGACAAAATTTGATTTTATTGGATTTCTTTTAAAAAAGAAAGGAGAAAATATTTTTTTTTTTCAAAATTTCCGCTATATTTTCGCTTTTATCGCAAAAAATCAAAAAACGGAGTCGTGAATAAATACCACCAAACTAAAGCTGTATTTGCGCAAACAAAATGATAAAAATTTAATTTGGGCCATTCCCCCCCAATACTGTGCCATACCCCCTATACTGTGCCATACCCCCCAATACTGTGCCATACCCCGCAATACTCTGCCATACCCGCAATACTCTGCCATACCCCGCAATACAGGGTAGCATGACCGCGCAATTGTAATGCAAGGGATGTTTACATTCCTTGTAATAGGAATAAAAGTGATCAAAAAATTTTTTAGGGGGAAAAAAAAAGGGCGAACAATTGTCACTGAAAGTGCGAGAGAGCGCTGAAAGCTGAAAATTGGTCTGGGAAGGAAGGGGGGCGAAAGTGCCCAGTATTGTAGTGGTTAAAATAAATTTTTGTGCAAACTCAATATTATACCCATTATTTTTGTAAAAATAAGAAAGATTGGGGTTCATCGAGTAAATAGATACCAAACGCGTCAAGCCTTAAAATTACGCACGCCCATAAAATCGCAAAAAACTATGGTACCCCAAATTCTCTATAGGCAACACTTTAAAAATGTTATCAGTTTTGAGATAATTACCGGTAATAATGATGGCCTTACAATTATTGCCCTCACTAGGACATTCGTGACGGTACCTCACATGTGTGGCGCCGTTGATGTTTATACACGTGTTCTCCTTACGCTGCACATTTTATATGGGGTGTGTGACAGGGGTCCTTTACATTTCGTTTTAATTATATTTTTATTTTTTTACACTTTTTTCATTTTTATATATATTTGTTTACTTTATTGCTATGACAAGAGGGCTAACAAGCAATGTGATAGCATGGGCAGGTGAGAGGTTCTCTTTTATAGAGACATCAGGGGTCTATTAGGCCCCTTTCACACTGGGGCGTTTTTCAGGCGGTACAGTGCTAAAAATCGCGCCTGAAAAAATCCGGCCCCATTCACTCCAGTGTGAAAGCCGGCGGGCTTTCACACTGGAGCGGTGCGCTAACAGGACGGTCAAAAAAGTCCTGCTAGCAGCATCTTTGGAGCGGTATATTCACCGCTCCTACCCATTGATTTCAATGGGACACCGCGGTAATACCGCCACAAAGCGCCGCTACCCTTTTTCGGCCGCTAGCGGGGGTTAAAACCGCACTGCTAGTGGCCGATTACCGTGGCTAAAACAACGGTAAAGCAGCGCTAAATATAGCGCTGCTTTACCGTCGCCGCCGCTCCCGCCCCAGTGTGAAAGGGGCCTTAGATGTAGCTATTCAAACATCATTTGCAGGAATGACAGCTGTGACCTCGGAAGAGACGCAATACACATCGCTTCCGGGGTCATTAGTCGCAGGAGGGATCGGGGAACATCTGTCCCTCATGCTCTCACTGTACAAGCAGTTTCCTGCTGTACCGGACTTCCCAGGGGAAAGCCTAGAAACCACCATAGGTACCGCTGGCAGGGGGGGGCAACTTTGCCAGCCCTATAAAAGTGATCAGGTGGCGTTAGAGCTGCCCTGATCACTTTTATTGGAAAGCCCTTCGCAGGCCAGCTGCGGCAGCAGTGAGTTCGATTTAACCACTTGTCCACCATGCCATTTATAAACGTACCTTGGTAGACAAGTGGTAATGAACCATGTTTGTATAAAATAAAATGGACCTTCTAAAAGGGTGACACTCCTATTTTTTCATTTGGTCACCTAATTATAATGTTTTTAGCCCATGGAAGTCCAGAAGTCGTGAGTTTTTGAATTTGTGTATGTGTTCACCAACATTTTCCAGGACCCGCCCACTGGCTGTCCCACCGAATCCAACAGCCCCATATATTTAGCAAAGAGACTTCCCAATCCAGCAAAGAAACACCCCCATATAGCAAAGAGACAGCCTAATCCAGCAAAGAGATATCCCCATTCAGCAAAGGGACATCCCAATTAAGCAGAGGTGGCCTAATCCAACAGAGACATCCCCATCCAACAAAGCCACATCCCAATCTAGCAAAGAGACATCCCAATATAGCAAAGAGACATCCTCACATGGCAAAAAAAAAAAACAGCCCAATCCAGCAAAGAGACAGCCCAATCCAGCAGAGACATCCCCAAATTTTCAAAGAGACATCCCAATTCAGCAAAGAGACATCTCCATATATCAAAGAGAAATCCCCATCCAGCAAAGCGACATCCCCATATATTCAAAGAGACATCCCAAATTAGCAAAAAGACAGCCAATCCAGTAGACATCCCCAAAAATTCAGCAAAGAAACATCCCAATCCAGCAAAAAGACATCCCCATATAGAAACAGCCTAATCTAGCAGATACATGGCCATCCAGCAAATAGACAGCCCAATCCAATGAAGAGACAGTCACAGCCTAATCCAAAAAAGAGACCGTCACAGTACAGGCCCTTATCTAGCAACATTGTCATCCAATTTACCAAAAATGTGATGTCTAACAACTTGTCTTCAGTCCACAGTGAGTCAGTCGGGCAGGCTACTCACAGCGCAGATCTTCCACGCGGCTAAGCTGCGACTGGCACCCAAACCATTATCTGGTCGGCAAGGAGAGACGGAGTGCAGATGATATCACTCCGCCTTCCCCTCTCTCAGGCTGCAGCAGGGACTAAGTGAACTGCATCGGCTCACTCCACGGCCACCCTGCTAAAGCAATAGTATACAGAGAGTGCTTCTCCCTCGCTGTCTCCGGAGGAGGTGCCGGAACACCGCTCCAGCACATTCTACCAGAAAAAGAGCCCTGGCTATTACTATACAGTAAGTTAACAACTCGTTGGTATGGGGGCCTGGGCCCCACGGGATGACCAGGCCCCCTACATGTGTATATGCTGCACCCCCAGTCCCCCACAAAGGTGGCCCTGATAAACCATATAACGTGCGAAAAACTGTGGAAAGGAAATTCATATACAGAAAATAAGTGACTTCACTGGAAATCTCTGAACACCGGGAGAAGGAGATCAGAAGCAGAACATTTTTTTAAATGGCGCTGGCGTAGATCTGGAAATGTGACGGCGCAGATGATTAAAATGATAGATTGGCCTCTCCGGCATTACGCATTCATTTAGAAGAAGAAAAAAAAAAACATGAGCGCATAATACAAATAAGTCCTGACATTTAGAATATGGGACAAATGACAGGCGAGCAGCCGCATTAATCCCTTCTCATTCCAAAACCATCTCAGCAGACTATTCCTCCCAGCAAGTCACCGCCGAGCTAAACAATGGCCAATCCGGGACGTATGGGAGGCAGATGAGCCAAAGACTATTTTTAAAGAGAAACTGTTAATCTGTAGCATTGATGTTGCTGCAAGTCTACCGTTATACCGGTTTACCGTCTTTGTCTCTATTGATGGTTTTAGCGTATTTTTGAAGTGTGATAAGTGTGTTAGGTAAAAAACTTGTCCCGGATATACTGCATCAACCTACAGGCATTCAATAAAGTTAAAGTTTGGCCTCCAGCCTTTCCTTCAGTCAGATAGCGCCCACCTCATTTCCCGGCTAGAGGACATCCAGCATCATCTGGCCCATGGTTGCTCAACCTGTGGCCGTCCAGCTGTTGCGGAACTACAAGTCCCATCATGTCTCTGGCTTTGGGAGTCATGCTTGTTAACTGTCCAGCCTTGAAATGCCTCCTGGGACTTGTATAGGGTTACCACCTGTCCAGGATTCACCCGATTTTGAATCATGTGTCCAGGTTTCAGACTGTTTGAAACCCGGACACATTATACAGATGGGACTGCAACCCCCCCTAACTTAGGCGTGCCAGGGCACACCCTATTCGCCCAGTGCTATTCCCCCTTTCGCCCGGGTTGCACGCACCTATTCTCCCCATTAACCAAGTACCACAACCACCCACTGCCTAGGCCCCCTCTCTCCCTTCTCTGTCCTGCCCCTGAGCAAGTGAGTTGCTTCTCCCTAGGTCATGTGATTGCTGTTTTTACTATCACTGCAAGCAGTAAAGGATCAACAGGTAGGATCTTTTAGAGCAGGCATCACTAAATGGTGGACCCTGGTCCAGATCAAGTGGCTCACCCAATCCGGACCACCACAGTTGTGCCACTTAAGTCCCTGGTCTCTCTCGCCTAGCGTCCTATAGATCCCCCTGCCAGTTCTTTGCCTCAGCCACCGCTGTCATCCCCACTGCAGAGCGGAGGGTGGGAGATATGGCAGTTCTGGACGGAGGGTGGGAGATATGGCAGTTCTGGACGGAGGGTGGGAGATATGGCAGTTCTGGACGGAGGGTGGGAGATATGGCAGTTCTGGACGGAGGGTGGGAGATATGGCAGTTATGGACGGAGGGTGGGAGATATGGCAGTTATGGACGGAGGTGGGAGCTGGAAACTTTTTAAGATAACAAGCAGGTGATTGGTTGCCAGGATTTCGGGAGGTCCTTGCAATCAAAAAATCCACCCAAATGTGGAACTTCCACTCTAAGCACTCCTCGCCCCCTTACAGGGCACATTTGGCATGTCATTTTTTTTGGGGGGGGGGGGGGGGTGGGGGCTTTGACTTTCTGTCCCACTTCCTCCTTCCGCTCCGGGACCGCCAAGGCCACTTCTCCTTTCGCCTTAGGCGGCCCCTCCCTCTAGGCGATCTCCTGGGACACGCGACAGGTCCCAGTAGAGCGCAGTGCGTGCCCGGCCGTGAAGCCAAAAGCTGTCATGGCAGGGTGCCCAGAGTGGCAATGGAGGTGTCGGCGGAGAGCAGAGGGAGAGGAGCGACGCTCTGTTCGGCCGCATCGCTGGACCGTGGAACAGGCAAGTGTCTGTTTACTAAAAGTCAGCAGCTACACTTTTTGTAGCTGCTGACTTTTAAAAAACATAAAAAGCCTGGAACCTCCGCTTTAACATAAATATTTGGGCAGCTCTCATCCTACCTCAGCCCTGCTGTGCCTCCCACCCTCCACCCTGTGTAAGGTAGGATTGTAAAGGGGACACCGCTGAGAAAGGGGGCTGAGGATACTACTGTGAAAGTGGGAAACTGACGTGAATTTGAGACTGCAATGTAAAGGTGGGAGAAGATTTGAATGTGAAGGGGCTGTGATGTATGGAAGGAGAATGTGATGTTGAAGGGAGGATCTTAATGTGAAGGGGCGGGAACTGTTTCCTAAGGGGGGGGGGGTATACTGTGATGTAAAGGGGTGGGGGTGTTATAATGTAAAGGGAGGATCTTAATGTGAAGGAAAGGACAGCATGGTGTAAAGGGGGGGGGGGGGGGCACAGTGATGTAAAGAGGGGGCTGTGGTACTGTGATTTAAAAGGTGAGGGACTCTGATGTAAAGGGGGGATGGTGATGTAAAGGGAGGGGCTATAATGTAATGTAATGGATGTAAACGGAGGATCTTGATGTGAAGGGAAGGGCAGTGTGATGTAAGGGGGGGGGATAGTGATGTAAAGGGGGGCTGCAATGTAAAAGGGGAGGGACTCTGATGTAAGGGGGGCTGTGATGTAAAGGGATGATCTTGATGTGAAGGGGAGGACAATGTGATGTAATGGGGGGGGGGGGGTACACTGATGTAAAGGGGGGGGACTGTGGGACAATGGTGTCAATTGGGGGACTATGATGTAAAAGGGAGGGCTGTGAAGTAAAGGAAGGATCTTGATGTGAAGAAAAGGAAAGTGTGGTGTAAAGCGGGGGGGGGGGGCAGTGATGTAAAGGGGGGGGCTGTGGGACTGTGATGTAAAAGGGGAGGGACTCTAATTTAAAAAGTGGGATTGTGATGTAAAGGGAGGGGCTATAATGTAAAGGGAGGATCTTGATGTGAAGGGAAGGGCAGTGTGATGTAAAAGGAGGGATCAGGGTGATGTAAAGAGGGGGCTGTGGTACTGTGATGTAAAGGGGGCTGTGCTGTAAGGGGAAGATCTTGATGTGAAGAGAAGGGCAGTGTGATGTAAAGGGGGGCACTGTGATGTAAAGAGGGGGCTGTGGGACTGAAGTTAAGGGGCGGGACTCTGACTTAAGGGGGGGCTGTGATGTAAAGGGGGAGGATGATGTGATGTGAATGTGATGTGAAGAGAAGGCAGTGTGATGTAAAAAAGGGGGGACTGTGATGTGCAGGGGGGATCTTGATGTGAAGGGGAGAGAAATCTGATGGAAAGGGGGATACACTGTGATGTAAAGGGGGGGACTGTGGGTATATGATGTCAAGTAGGGGACATTTTACGCCAGTCTTCGGGAGGTGGAGCGGGGGGGTTTGCGACCCAATATTATTCAACATAGAGGAATATAATAAAGAGATCAGACCCAGAGCTGTAGGGAAGGTTCGACATCTGGTCTTGAAGGCGGTGAACAGTAATGGGTGCCCATGATGTTTGGTCAAGGACTCCATAAAGTGGCGAATTTGAATATAAGGGAAACGTTCTGATTCGGGATTGAGAGTCGTGTAGGTATTGTAACAAACAGATTTCCTTAGCAATAAGCAAAGAACAGACCATGGTAAAGCCCTTAGGCTTCCACCATTGAAAATTTCGGGGATTCTCCAACCCTCTTTCCTTTTCTTCCCTTTTTTCTATTTTTCCTACTTATTAAACCCTTTGGTAGTTTGGGGAATGACGTAGGGCCGGTCATCCCCCATTGGTCCCACTCCCCGTTTGCGGGATGTGTGTTCAAACATAATGACCACCGGCTATCAGGATCAATTCATGGCTGAGATAAGCCCTCGTCGTAGATAAGACCTCCGGTCATGCAGTTCCTTCTCAGAGGATGTATCTTCTGTTCTTCAGAATTATAGTCATAGCTCAAAATAGCATTATACCAATTCCTTAAAGCGGTTCTACACTGTGTTTGACTTTTTTTTGTGTCTTATGTGCTGTAATGTGCTTTGCATAAATGTCACTCACCTGTTTGAGTTCTTGGTCTTCTTTCTTCTGTTTTTCGTCCGGAATGTGAACTTTTAAAACATCTTCGTGACGGCTTCCATCTTCAGTGTGGGCAGCTGAAACCATACAGGGCCGTTTCTTCCGGGTTGCTGGCCCACAATCCACCTGTGTATTTTCGCCGATTTCGCGCGTGCGCAGTAACGGCGCCAACAGCTCAGGTTGCCATCACAACGGGCGGCGTCGCTAATCCCGCGAGATTTCGCCTCGGGACCCCCGCAAAGTCTCCTGGGATTGATCCCAGGAGACACAGCGAGATAGCCCACAAGACACAGCGCCAGGTCCCAGAAGACATTGCGAAGTAGAAGGAAGCGACGACGATCGACGCAGAGAGCCCGCCCACCGCCGCAGGGAGAAGAACACAGATGAAGCCATCATTCAAGGTAAGCTTAAAAGATGCAGAATTGAACCGTCAATTCTGTCATCTTACAGGATAGGGGAGACATACTTCTATGGATGGGTGCAGAACCGCTTTAACGACCAATGATGTATGCCAATAATGTTATCATGCCCGGTAGTTCTTTATACTGTATTGTATGGTTTTATATCTGTATGGTTTAAAACCTTAATAAAACGATTGGAAAAGAAACAATTGGGGGCGATGTGCAGGAGGGATCCAAGGTATGGAGGAAAGAGGAATCAAATCAGTATCCAAAATATTAATGAGGGTCTAGACCAGTGATGTAAGTAACTGAATTAAAATAAACGGAGTTACCTAACGCAGTTACTTTAGAGGGTAACGAGTAATCGAACTGATTACTTTTCCCCTCATGGTAACTCAGTTCCCATTACTTGGGCGGCGTTACCGCAATTACATCTACTGCCACTAGATAGCAGTAGTGTAATTCCGGTGTCCTGCTGAAAAAGTTCCCCCGCCGGATAAGGACCCCCTGTACTGCGCAGGCGCATTGCTTGCACAGTGCGAAGGACTACGGAGCTTCCGAAAATTGCCGAACCTAAACAGCTCTGAGTGAACTCTACACAGCACAGGCGCAGTTAACATAATTCTACGAGGCGATGCCGCGCGCTACCGATGCCCGTGCTACTCTGCAAGGGGCGTGTCTTGTATTACTGTAACCAAGGGGCGTGTCTTGTATTACTGTAACCAAGGGGCGCATTTATTATTATTGTTATACATCGAGCTCTGCCCATTAATTTAACATCCGCCCCTTACACGATAATAACCCGCCCCTTGCTTACACGCTATAACAGATCTGCCCCTTGGTTAGAGTAATAATAGAGCAGCCCCTTGGTTACACGATATATAACAATAATAATAAATGCACCCCTTGCTTACAGCAGGGGTCTCCAAACTTTCTAAACAGGGGGCCAGTTTATTGTTCCTAGGACTTTAGGAGGGCCGGAATGTGGCCACTGGAAGTAATCTGTGGGAATAAATGATGCCCCATCTTTATTGTCAGTGGGAGGAATTGTGTCCCATCGTTGGTGTCATTGGGAGGAATTGTGCCCCGAAATTGGTGACATTGGCCCAATTGTTGGTGTTATTAGGAGGAATTTTGCCCCATTGTTGGTGTCATTGGGAGGAATTGCGCCCCATAATTGTCGACATTGGCCCAATTGTTGGTGTCATTAGGAGGAATTGTGCCCCATCGTTGGTGTCATTGGGAGGAATTGTGGCCCATAATTGGTGACATTGGCCCAATTGTTGGTGTTATTAGGAGGAATTGTGCCCCATCGTTGGTGTTACTCGGCCCAATCGTTGGTGTTATTAGGAGGAATTGTGCAACTTCGTTGTTGTCGGAGAGAGTAGTTGTGCCCCATCGTTGGTGTAATTTTGCCCCATCATTGGTGTAATTAGGAGGAATTATACCCCTTCATTGGGGTAAATGGAAAAAAATTGTACCCCTTTATTGATCTCATTGCCCCATTGTCGGTATCAGTGGATGAAACAGTCCCCCAAGGGCCTGATAAAAGCAAGCAACGGGCCGCATCTGGCCCCCGGGCCGCAGTTTGGAGACCACTGGCTTACAGTAATACTAGACCCACCCCTTAGTTACACGTATAGAATATTAAAAAAAAATCAGTTACTTTGCTGCGTAACTAATTACTTTTCCAATGTAGTAACTGAGTTACTAACACAATTACTTTTTGGGAGAAGTAATTTGTAACTTAACTAATTACTTTTTTAAAGTAAGATGACCAACACTGGTCTAGACCAAACTATAAAGAACAGTTTAGAAAGACTTTAATGACCCTCGGGTATACCGGACATAGAGTCAAATCTAAAACTGTATAAATAATCTTTGGAGGTCTGAGCATGTAACAGTCCCATGTGTGCAAACAGCCGCGTTCCCGAAATATGACCAGCCTGGTTCCGCACCCGCCCGAAAACCAGCGACATTCAAAGCTGGTATTCCCTTATCTTCATATGACAGTCACCCTCCATGACGGGATAAACAGATTCCTAAATCACTGAAGAAGATGCTCATATGGAGCGCCCTCGTCTGGGGGCCGCACACGCGCCATTTAGCACTCGCAGACCGTTTTTCATTTGTCATCGGAACCAGCAATATGGAAATTATGCACAGAGCAGAGGACATGCTGCGCAAATCCTGCAGACATTTCAGATCTTTTCTCAGGAAGGTCATAAAAACTCAGCTCAGGCTTCATGTCTTTTCTAATGGGCGTTCATAAAGAAATAAAACATCGACAAGCACAAACCTTCTGTTAGGAGTTGGAGTACAGTCTGTGGAATATAGAAAGTTCAACTCATCTGCGTTCCTATTGGTGGGAGACTACAACCTATGTTATGAGTACACAGTGGGAGTGTTATTGTAACATTTGCCGTTAAAGTAATATTTGACAAGTTTTACATATTTTGATTATTATATTTCATGTATGTGTAAAAGCTCCCTCTAGTGGTCAGCTGCATAGTAAGACATGTGCTAAAGCAGAACTGTATGGCTCTGCAGCCATTTGAACACTTACTGTACACTCACCAGCCACTTTATTAGGTCCCCCTTGCTAGTAGCGGGTTTAACCCCCTTTATTAGGTCCCCCTTGATAGTAGCGGGTTGGACCCCCTTTATTAGGCCCCCCTTGCTAGTAGCAGGTTTAACCCCCTTTATTAGGTCCCCTTGCTAGTAGCGGGTTTAACCCCCTTTATTAGGTCCTCCTTGCTAGTAGTGGGTTGGACCCCCTTTATTAGGTCCTCCTTGCTAGTAGTGGGTTGGACCCCCTTTATTAGGTCCCCTTGATAGTAGCGGGTTGGACCCCCTTTATTAGGTCCACCTTGCTAGTAGCGGGTTTAACCCCCTTTATTAGGTCCCCTTGCTAGTAGCAGGTTTAACACCCTTTATTAGGTCCCCCTTGCTAGTAGCGGGTTGGACACCCTTTATTAGGTCCACCTTGCTAGTAGAGGCTTGGACCCCCTTTATTAGGTCCACCTTGCTAGTAGCGGGTTGGACCCCCTATATTAGGTCCCCCTTGGTAGTAGCGGGTTGGACCCCCTTTATTAGGTCCACCTTGCTAGTAGCGGGTTTAACCCCCTTTATTAGGTCCCCCTTGCTAGTAGCGGGTTGGACCCCCTTTATTAGGTCCACCTTGCTAGTAGCGGGTTTAACCCCCTTTATTAGGTCCACCTTGCTAGTAGCGGGTTGGACCCCCTTTATTAGGTCCCCCTTACTAGTAGCGGGTTTAACCCCCTTTATTAGGTCCCCCTTGATAGTAGCGGGTTGGACCCCCTTTATTAGGCCCCCCTTGCTAGTAGCAGGTTTAACCCCCTTTATTAGGTCCCCTTGCTAGTAGCGGGTTTAACCCCCTTTATTAGGTCCTCCTTGCTAGTAGTGGGTTGGACCCCCTTTATTAGGTCCTCCTTGCTAGTAGTGGGTTGGACCCCCTTTATTAGGTCCCCTTGATAGTAGCGGGTTGGACCCCCTTTATTAGGTCCACCTTGCTAGTAGCGGGTTTAACCCCCTTTATTAGGTCCCCTTGCTAGTAGCAGGTTTAACACCCTTTATTAGGTCCCCCTTGCTAGTAGCGGGTTGGACACCCTTTATTAGGTCCACCTTGCTAGTAGAGGCTTGGACCCCCTTTATTAGGTCCACCTTGCTAGTAGCGGGTTGGACCCCCTATATTAGGTCCCCCTTGGTAGTAGCGGGTTGGACCCCCTTTATTAGGTCCACCTTGCTAGTAGCGGGTTTAACCCCCTTTATTAGGTCCCCCTTGCTAGTAGCGGGTTGGACCCCCTTTATTAGGTCCACCTTGCTAGTAGCGGGTTTAACCCCCTTTATTAGGTCCACCTTGCTAGTAGCGGGTTGGACCCCCTTTATTAGGTCCCCCTTACTAGTAGCGGGTTGGACCCCCTTTATTAGGTCCCCCTTGCTAGTAGCGGGTTGGACCCCCTTTATTAGGTCCCCCTTGCTAGTAGTGGGTTGGACCCCCTTTATTAGGTCCCCTTGCTAGTAGAGGGTTGGACACCCTTTATTAGGTCCCCTTGCTAGTAGCGGGTTGGACCCCCTTTATTAGGTCCCCCTTGATAGTAGCGGGTTGGACCCCCTTTATTAGGTCCCCCTTGCTAGTAGACCTAGTAGCTCGGCTTGAACTTCAGCAAGTCGTCTTCACCACGTCTAGATGCCCAAATGCAATGAGTGGCTGCCGTGTGATTGGCTGATTAGCAATTTGTGTTACCAAGAAATGGAACAGGTGTACCTAATAAAGTGGCCGGTGAGTGTACAAGCTGGACCAATGTACTGCAACTATGTAAAATATACATACCTGGACTAGCTCCTCCTCATTCAACCTCTGAGCCCCCCCCCCCCCCCCCTATAACCCCTGGGAGAGGACAAGACAGCCATGTAATTCTGACACTGCATTTCCCAGTGCTGTGAATCTAATAGATGGAGCTTCCTGATTGGCGGAAACAGCACAGAGATGACCTCATCGGCGATCTGCTGCTCCATTACCCAATCAACCTGTAATGCTTTGCTTGCAGTGGATGGTTATGCCAGTCTATAGTGTGCCTGGGTTAGAAAACCGGCTGAACAGATTGGCGCATTGCTTGGCGGTTGGCAGACATACTCCGGCTGTATTTAGCGGTTTGCCTGCGCTGACACTTTAACGCCGTGGAAGAAATACTATATGTTTGATACTAATTGAGTTGAATGGAGACATGGTGTTCACAGCTGACTCCGAGGAGCTGCTTCCTTTCATGTTCTACTTTCATGTTTAAATTTTTAATGTATCCTAAAACCACAAGAACAAAGCGGAGACAGGTATATGAATAATAAGTCATTAGCGGCAGACGGCGTGACATCCACACTGCTGGCTGACGTGTCATTCGCTCTGCGCCTTCAATGTACAGAACAAATTCAAGATCAGAAATCCAATGCAATGAGTGGTGGGAGCCAAAGAACCAACGGCTGCTGGGCATCGGGCCAGCAAGAGGTTCATGACAGCCAATCAGCAACTAGTGCAGAGCTCAGGATTATACTACATACAAAGTTCAGGATTACACTACATACAGAGTGCAGAGTTCAGGAGTGTGTTATGTACAGCGTGCAGAGTTCAGATTATGCTACATAAAGAGTGCAGGGTTCAGGAACGTGTTATGTACAGCGTGCAGAGTTCAGATTATGCTACATAAAGAGTGCAGGGTTCAGGAGTGTTATGTACAGTGTGCAGAGTTCAGGATTACACTACATACAGAGTGCAGGGTACAGGCGTGTGTTATGTACAGCGTGCAGAGTTCAGATTATGCTACATAAAGAGTGCAGGGTTCAGGAGTGTGTTATGTACAGCGTGCAGAGTTCAGATTATGCTACATACAGAGTGCAGGGTACAGGTGTGTGTTATGTACAGCGTGCAGAGTTCAGATTATGCTACATACAGAGTGCAGGGTACAGGCGTGTGTTATGTACAGCGTGCAGAGTTCGGATTACGCTACATACAGAGTGCAGAGTTCAGGAGTGTATTATGTACAGCGTGCAGAGTTTCAATTACGCTACATACAAAGCTCAGGATTACACTACATACAGAGTGCAGTTCAGGAGTGTGTAAAGTACAGAGTGCAAAGTTCCAATTATGCTACATACAGAGTGCAGAGTTCAGGATTACACTACATACAGAGCGCAGGGTTCAGGAGTGTGTTAAGTACAGCGTGCAGAGTTTGGATTACGCTACGTACAAATCTCAGGATTACGCTACATACAGGGTACAGCGTTCAGGTTTACGCTACGTACAGGGTTCAGGAGTGTGTTAAGTACAGCGTGCAGAGTTCAGATTACGCTAGGGGTTGCCACCTCATCCCTTTAAAACCGAACACGTGTTAATTACACAGGTTCTGTGGCTGATTAAGGTGGTAATTAAACTGTGGTGCCTTATCTGTAATAAATTAGCCTCAGAAACTGTGTAATTAATATGTGTTCGGGTTTAAAGGGATGAGGTGACAACCCTAATTACGCTACGTAAAAAGCTCAGGATTACGCTACATACAGAGTGCAGGGTTCAGGAGTGTGTTATGTACAACATGCAGAGTTTGGCTTACACTACATACAAAGTTCAGGATTACACTACATACAGAGTGCGGGGTTCAGGATTGCACTACATACAGAGTGCAGGGTTCAGGGGTGTGCTACATACAGAGTGCAGGGTTCAGGGGTGCGCTACATACAGAGTGCAGGGTTCAGGAGTGTGTTATGTACAGCATGCAGAGTTCAGATTATGCTACATGAAGAGTGCAGGGTTCAGGAGTGTTATGTACAGTGTGCAGAGTTCAGGATTACACTACATACAGAGTGCAGAGTTCAGGAGTGTGTTATGTACAGCGTGCAGAGTTCAGATTATGCTACATAAAGAGTGCAGGGTTCAGGAGTGTGTTATGTACAGCGTGCAGAGTTCAGATTATGCTACATACAGAGTGCAGGGTACAGGTGTGTGTTATGTACAGCGTGCAGAGTTCAGATTATGCTACATACAGAGTGCAGGGTACAGGCGTGTGTTATGTACAGCGTGCAGAGTTCGGATTACGCTACATACAGAGTGCAGAGTTCAGGAGTGTATTATGTACAGCGTGCAGAGTTTCAATTACGCTACATACAAAGCTCAGGATTACACTACATACAGAGTGCAGTTCAGGAGTGTGTAAAGTACAGCGTGCAAAGTTCCAATTATGCTACATACAGAGTGCAGAGTTCAGGATTACACTACATACAGAGCACAGGGTTCAGGAGTGTGTTAAGTACAGCGTGCAGAGTTTGGATTACGCTACGTACAAATCTCAGGATTACGCTACATACAGGGTACAGCGTTCAGGTTTACGCTACGTACAGGGTTCAGGAGTGTGTTAAGTACAGCGTGCAGAGTTCAGATTACGCTAGGGGTTGCCACCTCATCCCTTTAAAACCGAACACGTGTTAATTACACAGGTTCTGTGGCTGATTAAGGTGATAATTAAACTGTGGTGCCTTATCTGTAATAAATTAGCCTCAGAAACTGTGTAATTAATATGTGTTCGGGTTTAAAGGGATGAGGTGACAACCCTAATTACGCTACGTAAAAAGCTCAGGATTACGCTACATACAGAGTGCAGGGTTCAGGAGTGTGTTATGTACAACATGCAGAGTTTGGCTTACACTACATACAAAGTTCAGGATTACACTACATACAGAGTGCGGGGTTCAGGATTGCACTACATACAGAGTGCAGGGTTCAGGGGTGTGCTCCATACAGAGTGCAGGGTTCAGGGGTGTGCTACATACAGAGTGCAGGGTTCAGGGGTGCGCTACATACAGAGTGCAGGGTTCAGGGGTGCGCTACATAGAGAGTGCAGCGTTCAGGATTACGCTACATACAGAGTGCAGGGTTCAGGATTATGCTACATACAGAATGCAGGGTTCAGGAGTGTGTTAATGTACAACGTGCAGAGTTTGGATTACACTACATACAAAGTTCAGGGGTGCACTACATAGAGAGTGCAGGGTTCAGGATTATGCTACATACAGAGTGCAGGGTTCAGGATTATGCTACATACAGAATGCAGGGTTCAGGAGTGTGTTATGTATAACGTGCAGAGTTTGGATTACACTACATACAAAGTTCAGGATTACACTACATACAGAGTGCAGGGTTCAGGATTACGCTACATACAAAGTGCAGGGTTCAGGGGTGCGCTATGTACAGAATGTAGAGTTTTCTGGTTCGCGAGGGCCGAGGTCAGGTGTGTGCAAACCCCCCCCCCCCCCCCAACCCCACAAAGCTTCCTTGCACCTCTCTCTCTCCTACCTGGCCCGGCTAGAGTACCTCCCTGTGTAGGCAGTGCACCTTGTAGTAAGATTGTTCTCTCTTTCTGGAGATATTTCCCCGAGTGCATGCAGGCATCTGTTAGATCAGGGAGCTGCTGAGCAAAGCTGTCCTTTGTAAACACAGTAAACTGTTTTTGTTTTGTTTTTACAAGTGCCTGCGGGGAGTAGAACTGGAGGGTGAGAGCTGGAGGTGGCGGAATGAAGTTCCGCCACGTTTCGGGTGCAAAACTGGGTGCGAGGGCCTCATGACAAGGCCTGGTGGGCTGAATTCGGGGCGGCGCGCCTGGTGTTTGACATATATGCCCTAGACCAGTGATGGCGAACCTTTTTGAGCCAGAGTGCCCAAACTGAAATAAATACATTGGTTTTGTGTTGCAAAGTGCCAACACGGCAATTCGCGGGAGAGGGGGGCTGAGCAAAAAAGAGAGGGGTTGTGTGAGAGAGAGGGGTTGTGTGAGAGAGATGCTGAGAGAGAGGGGGGGCAGAGAGAGAGGGGTGTAAGAGATATGCTGAGAGGGAGAGGGGCTGAGAGAGAGAGGGATGTGAGAGATATGCTGAGAGAGAGGGGGGGCAGAGAGAGAGGGGTGTAAGAGATATGCTGAGAGGGAGAGGGGCTGAGAGAGAGGGAGGGGGCAGAGAGAGAGAGAGGGGGGTGTGAGAGATATGCTGAGAGAGAGAGAGGGAACAGAGAGCAAGAGGGAGGTGGGCTGAGAGAGAGGGAGAGAGGGCTGAGAGAGAGGGAGAGGGGCTGAGAGAGAGGGGACAGAGAGAGAGAGAGAGAGAGAGTGGTGTGAGAGAGATGCTGAGAGAGAGAGAGGGGGAACAGAGAGCGAGAGGGAGGTGGGCTGAGAGAGAGGGAGGTGGGCTGAGAGAGAGGGAGGTGGGCTGAGAGAGAGGGAGGGGGGCTGAGAGAGAGGGAGGGGGGCTGAGAGAGGGAGAGGGGCTGAGAGAGAGGGAGAGGGGCTGAGAGAGAGGGGACAGAGAGAGAGAGTGGTGTGAGAGAGATGCTGAGAGAGAGGGGCAACAGAGAGAGGGAGAGGGGCTGAGAGAGAGGAGTGTGAGAGAAATGCTGAGAGAGGTGAGCTGAGAGAGAGGAGGAACAGAGAGAGGGAGGGGGGACAGAGAGAGAGAGAGGGGTGTGAGAGAGGGGGAACATAGAAAGAGAAGGGGGACAGAGAGAGAGAAGAGGGACAGAGAGAGAGAAGAGGGGCAGAGAGAGAGAAGAGGGGCAGAGAGAGAGAAGAGGGGCAGAGAGAGAGAAGAGGGGCAGAGAGAGAGAGAAGAGGGGCAGAGAGAGAGGGGTGCAAGAGAGATGCTGAGAGAGGGGTGACCTGAGAGAGAGGGGGACACAAAGAGGGGGGGACGGAAAAAGAGGGGGGCTGAAAGAGAGGGAGGGGGGCTGAGAGGAGAGAGAGACCTCTAGCTCTGTCCTGGACCCTCTCGTGTGCCCACAGAGGTGGCT